>VYXB01007514.1:223207-264099 GCA_013397135.1 Pachyramphus minor
GATTGTCCCACTCTGCTCTGTCCTGGGGCAGCCTCACCTTAAATATTGTGGCAGTTTTGGGCACCACAATATAAGAAAGATAATAAGGTCTCCGAAAGTGTTCAAAGGAGGGCAAAAAAGATGGTGAAGTGCCTTGAGGGGAAGCTGTATGAGGAGCAGCTGAGGTCACTTGGTCTGTTCAGATTGGAAAAGAGGAGACCAAGAGGAGACTTCATTGCAGTCTACAATGTCCTTGTGAGGGGAAGAGGAGGGGTCGACAGTGATCTCTCCTCTGTGGTGACCAGTGACAGTACCTGAGGGAATGACCTGAATTTGTGTCAGAGGAGGTTTGGATATTAGAAAATGGCTCTTCACTCAGAGGGTGTTTGGCCACTGGAACAAGCTCCCCAGAGAAGTGGTCAGAACACAGGACGGAGTTCAAGAAAGTTTTGGACAATACTCTTGGCACATGGTGTGACTCTTGGGGTTTGTCTTGTCCATGGCCAGAAGTTGGACTCCATGATCCTGATGGGTCCCTTCCAACTCAGCATCTTCTGTGATTTTGTGAATAAGAAGCACCATGCTATGCTGAGGTTACCTATAACCACTGGTATACTGCAAACTGACCATTACTGTTTTACCATCCACACAGCTAAACTACTCACAAAAAATCAATTGTTTGGCATCTCATTTCTATGTCTGTACAGATTGGGAAATAAAGACAATTATCCTCAGTTGTCTTCAATGTACATTGTGGTAATATATAGATTCAACATTTTGTTATTTTCAGCAGAAAAGCATGAAAATCAATGAAATCTAAAATTAAATGAGATCTGATTTTGTGTGAATAATCAAGTGGCTCAGATTAACCATGTCACTTAGAATGTTTATACTAACAATCATGTGAACCAAGGAGTGATAAAATCCTTTTCTTCTGTATGTTTTGGGGTTTGTTGTTTGGGTTTTAATGTCTTTTTTTGCTTTTTTTTTAATGGAAAGATTGGGTTATGTGGACTACTCAGAATAAGTAAGTTTTTCAATGATCTCAAAAAGAAAGGATGCTTTTCTCTGTGGGTGACCTCACACTGGAACAGATTGCCCAGAGAAGTTGTGGAGTCTCTCTCACTGGAGATATTCCAGAACTGCCTAGAAGCAATTCTGTGCCATGTGCCCTATGATGACTCTCCTTGAACATGGAGATTGGACCCGATGACCACTCTGGTCCATTCCAATCTCACCCATTCTGTGATTCTGTGACTCTAAAATTCAAGGCTTTGACACTTTTTATTGGGTTTTTTTACATAGGTTCAGGAAATGGTTCCCTCTTCAGCTGAATATAATCCATGGAGAGAAAAAGACAACTGAATTTGCAGGGTCAGGGTCATTTCTGTAACCAACAGCAAGGTAGTCTTACAGTTTTCTATGTTCACTTTTTTCAGCCATCCAGATTAAAAAAATGTATTTTTATCATAGAAAAATGACTTAATTATTTAACAATGTGGTTAAAATTCTTCTCTGAATGAAAGTTATTTTTTTCAAGATCCATGTTTGCCCATCTGGCATATCACAGAATTGGAAAGAGAAACCAGGTAGGAGGCCACCCAGCTCAGGCCTGCTAAAAGACAGCAGCTCACAGCTGCTTGAAGTGACTTTACAACCAGACCCCTACAAAAATGAAAACTAGAGATTAAAACTTATAAATAGCAGTTCTAAGGAGTATAACTGAAGATTCATGCTTTGTGCTTACACTAGACTAAGACAGCTACATATAATATATATATAAGAGATGAAAAGTTAAAGATTTCAAGAATTTTAATGCTTCTTTCCCCAGTGATGCATGATTATTGCAGTATCCATAAAGTATGGAAGAAGAAATGGGTATATTGATAGGATTTAAAGTCCTGTTTATCCCTCATTCACAAATAATTCATTGTTTACCTTGTCAAATATCTTATGTTGTAGTATAAACGCAAGCACAATTATTCCATGGAAGCAGTCTGAAGTTGGAATAGTGCTTACATTCATTTCCTCTGAAAAATAACTGTTAGGAGATACATGATACAGAGAGTTGTCAAGGAGAGAATTTGTCTAGTGAGAATTTCTCAACATGAGAATAAACCATTTATGCACAAGACTGGAAGTTCTTCTGACACATCCCCATCATATGATGCAGCAATGATTCCCATCAAAGGAGAAGCATTAACACACAGCTAAAATCTGATGATTCTGAAGATAAAACTGTTATGTAAACATGGAAGATTAAGTAAATGAAATATGATAACAGCAGGCAAAAATTTACTGGAAAATTATCATGATAATCAAAAATATTTTATCTCCATTAAGAACAAAAATCAGTGCAGAAATTGGTAAACCTGGTAGGTTTTCCTTTTTAACAAGAATGCTAAAGGCTTCTGAAAAAAAGCCAAACTAAGAATATGACAGTTAGGGGTAACACAGGACACAAAAGACATTTAAAGACTGTCTGAGAGGGTATTTGTGGGGGTAAAAGAAACAGACAACACAGTGAAAGTAGAAAATGAAGAACAATGCCACTATCTCCCCTCAGCAGAATATATGTCTTCACAGTTGTTGACACCTACAGTTATTTAGGCAAGGTGAACAAATTCAAAACTCTATTTCTTTTCAATCTGTCAAAACTGTTCAATGAACAGACGAAAGATTGTTGTAACATTTTTGTGCAGAATAGACTAGTGAATCATAAAATCCAGATACAGATGGAGTTCATAAAAGTATTAAAAAATTTTTAACACTTTCTTGGTTTTCTTTCTGACCTCCTTAATGTTCAGAATTGTCTGGGAAGAAAAAAGAATGATGGGTACAGACTCCTAAGGTTTCTAAAACATGCATCATTTTTCAACTCTTGTCTATAGTACCTTATCATGTGTGATATGCAACTTTGCCATTGCAACCCCAAATATATATAACTATTTTAGAAAAATATCTTTATTTATTTATATTTAGTTAGTAGGTCCTGACCTTCCCAAGTCTTTCATATTTCATTTTAAATTAATAATCATAGAATAATTCGGGTTGGAATTGACCTTTAAAGACTATCTAGTCCGACCTACCTGCCACAGACAGGGACAGCAGTTGTTTGGTTGTCATAAAAGACCATTTCTATTGTGAGAACAAACTGTCTCAATAACAACATCGCTATTTATAGAGAGTGTACCTCCTCAAATCATTACTCATTCTTCCAGACCTCAAGAATAACTCTACTGGTTTCAGGTATGAGCGTGAAAATCATAGAAAGTGCCCATGAGGTTGTCTAGTCTATCCACTTGATAAAAAAAGATTTAATTTTGTCCTTCTTGCTACCTTGTGTCTGGTAAAGTGCAATTTTTCAGCAGCAATTACAAGACTTCAGGTGTAGATATAGAAGAACCATATGCTTTCATTCCCTGAGCTTTGATGCATTTGTACCTTTCTTTCCTTTTATTTGACCACTTTTAATAAACTCAAAAGAAAACTTTCCAAGTTAGAGATTCCTTTAGTCTTTTAGACTATTTTCTAAATATCTTTTTAGTCAGACCAGATTGAACTTACAAAAAAATGTTGGTTTTCAAATTTCTACTTCTAATTACTGTTTTCTAAATTTCATCAGACACCTTCAACCTAAATCTGTTAAATAAACACTAAGAACGTGCTACAAAATAATTTGGACTTGTTTATCCATGGTTTTTCAGTTGCATTCCAATCAACAGATCCTAATTATGATGAGGAACATAGACTTGTTCTGGAGAAAGTAGAAAACCTGATTAATCCAGAGCTAACCAACAACACTGGGAAATATTTCTTTGTGGAATAAAATATTTGGATAAATTAAAAATATTTTGTCTTTCTGTTACCTTTTTAACCTCTCAGGTTTTTGTATGCTTGCTGAAGCATATTGTAATACATGTGCTAGTTAGGTTGTGTGATAAAAGGGCTCACCTCCACATACACACACAAAAGGGCCCTGAAGCACAGCAGCAGGAAGGAGAAACCAAGGAACACAGCCTGGGAAATGAAGCCCCCAGCCCAGCTCCTCCAAGGGCTTTCCCCAGCCTCAGTCTCAGACCCATGGTGCAGGACAGAGATATCTAAGCCCAAGAGCTGGGGACACTCTGGACCACAGTGCAGACTGAGTGGGGTTGCCGACTATCAGCATTTGGGATTTATTACGGAAGAGTTGGAACCAATGAGAGTGAATGCAATAGTTTTTGAAGGCCCTTTATGGCATGTCAGCCGAAGGAGTGAAGGAAAGGAGAAACAAAACCCAACCCAACAAAAAGTGATGACTGAAAACATAAAAAGTAAAATAACTTTTTATATATTTACTCATGCTTGTGTCTGATTAGGTGTTGCTCTTCGGTATAATACATCATCTTCATCCTTGAACAATATTTTCAAATCCAAGCAAAATTCTTGTGTTTTGGATGTGGGGAAATATTATGAAAACCTGCTTTAATTGAAAAATTTCAAAAGTGGGCATTTAATCATAATGAGGGAAAATAACTCTCTATTTTCTTCCCTTGTGACATATCTTAATGCATGTCTGTTACTTGCAGAGATATCCTTTGGACAAACAGTGCTTTCAAAAGGATAGGTGCACCAGTTAGTAAAACTGTTACCATATATTGTTCTGCCATGACATGTTCTGTTACATGACATGTTACCATCACATGTTCTGAGCTTCTTTCCTTCCAATTATTTTTGTAGCAACTCATATTTTAAAGTTACCACTACTATTTTGCTTTGAGGGTGATGAGGCACTGGAACAGGTTGCTCAGAGGTCGTGGATGTGCCAGCCCTGTAAATGTTCAAGGCCATGTTGGATAGGTCTCTGAGCAACATGGTATAATGGGAGGTGTCCCTGCCCATGGCACGGGGGTTGGAACTAGAGGATCTTTAAGGTACCTTCCAACCCAAAGTATTCTATAATTCTGAGATTAATCTCTTCTATTTGTCATGTTCTTTATATTGAAACTCCATATCAAATTTAGATTCAGTGAAGACCCTCATGTCTACCTCCCATCTAGCTCACAAACAACTTGATAAATCCTGCCAAATGTTGCGTCACAGAGTCTGGTAATCATTTAACCTAACCAACTGGTACTGTAACATCCTAAGTAATCAGAGCTTTCTTCTTAAAACAAAAAGTACCATCTCTCAGCACTATCTCCATCTTCTCCTCTCTTTCTTCTTTCAGCAGCAAAGAATTTATGAGAAGATTATCTCTATCCTTTGAGCTGATCCATTTTCCACATCTTTACTCCTTGATGTGATGTTTCATGATTTAAAAAAAAAAAAAAAAAAAAGAGAGAGAGAGAAGAAACTGAGATTTGTTTCCATTTGTATTATAATCAGATGGATAAATTTGTAAATGTAATCAGTTTCTTTAAGCAATCATTCATTCTCCCATTCTAAGTTCTTTATTGAAAATTTTATAGTCTTGCTGTCACAACATTTCTGAGGTTTGTTTCTCTTTGAGAAGAGAGAATTGGGTTTTGTTTGCTTTTTTTTTTTAATCACAACTATCAAGGGGATGTTCTCCTGAGTCCCAATTTAAGAGTGACCAAGGGTTTGTTGTATTGTTCTGAACAACAGAAAACTTTCTAAATCTCTTAGGTCACTATCTCAAACTTTCTCTGAAGTCCTATGGGAACCTATTTTGTTTTTCTGTACTGGGATTTGGGAAAGGCTATTGTTTACAAGCTAGTGACAGATGAGCCTGTTCTTTTTTCAGGAGTTGTTAAATACAGTTCTGACTGGAATGTACCAATCACAGACTTCCTGATGCTACTTTGGTTTAACTGCAGAGTTGAAAAATGTTTGCATCAGTCCTACAGTGCCTGTTTTCCTACTGAGCAGCTATATGCATTTTAAAAGGTCAATTCAGTTGAAATCATAATGAAAGTATATGTGAATAGACACTTTTTTCCTTTTAAGTCCTGCTATTACTTTCCACTTTTTACACAAAAAGAAGCTGTTACAATTTATTCAATAAATATTAAGATCTTGGAACGCATTTGTCACCAAAGCCCTTTAGAAAAGAGATTTTCAGGTACGGCAAGGTATGTTCAGACATTCACTTGGAAGTATTTGGGCTGCCCTGACTTCCAGCTCAGCACTATAGATGGCACCATGATGTCCCGTCATGTCTGTATGAGACTCACTGCATGTTTATTAAATTTTATAACTGCAGGAATTGCTAGCATCATGTGATAATAATTATAAATATTGTAATTGTTTAGGCCTTTCTTATGCAAAACCAGTTTAAAAAGCAAAGACCAGATTTAGTTAACTAGGGCAAAACCAGTTGGCAAAGGCAGAAAATGTATGACAAAACATATGCTTCCATTTGTATAGGCACACAAACAGCATAAACACACCTGTAAGCAATTGCCCTTCATTATGGCTGCTTCTCATCTCTGTTTCTACTGGTTTCAACTACTATTGTGATAGTGTGGTTTGTTCATGTATTCCTGGCAGTAGAGATGAGATTCTTCCCACTAACATCAAATCTGAATTTTGCTACTCTTTTCACAAAATCAAAATGAGAGCCACGCTCTCTGGTCAGTCTCATGCACAGCCTTAACAAACACATGTAGTTGTTGTGATTCAGAAATGCTAAAAGTCCTCTTGCTTATACAGACACCCCTAATGAATTTAATTATAGGGATTTTCAGTGTCCACCAGCAAAAACTGCAGTTATTGATTGAAAGAGGACTTTAGAAAGTAGTGTGCCTTTATTAGCACTCAACTTTAAATTTTTGATTATGTGTAGAGAAAGAGATACACTTTTTCAGGTTTGGTTCAGTCTGAAAAAAATTAATTCCCCTTCAGCAGGTATGAATAGCTAATCCAGAAGCAATATAAAATCCAACCTGCCCCACACTGTCAGCTAACAATGGAAATATGGGTATCCTCCTTTCAGGACTTTAACTTCCATTTCCCATAATTTTCCCATCTGATTTATGAAAGGAACTACTTGATAATCTCAATGACAGCAAACGGCCACAAACAAAAGACTCACTTTATCAGTGGGAAAAGTTTTATATAGGTTGTAGAACTTTTTCTTTGGGAAAACAATTGTATTCTGGTGTTAGGAAGTCTGGCACAGTAATCATAGTGTTATTTTCATCAGTGTATGGACAGTTGGAGGCAACACACTCTGGGAGTGTAAAAAGGACTCTCTTCACATCTCTTTTGAAAAGTTGTTATAGTTTCAGTTACTATCCATTTATTGATGCTGAAATATGAACCAGAAAGGCCAAAGGTTCACTTTCAAAATCCTAGCTAAGACTGAATTTTGTAGGAGAAGGAAGTTATCTTTTTCATTATATATTAAGTCTAGACTATCTTAAGAGAAAAACATAGAAGTTAATAATATCAGTGGTTGAGTATGCAGTGTTTATCATGTTCAGAATACATCAGTACTTTAAAAAAGGTGATTCCAAAGAGCTTTTATGCCTTCTTGCTAACTTGGTAGTGGCTGTGCCCCTCTTATGGCCCGTTGGAGTTATTTAGGATCTACATAATCACTGATGACAACAATAACTACTACTATTGCCAAAACATGTCAGAAAAGTTGCATAGGCATATCTGGTAGACTCTCTTGCAGTCTTTCATCATCAGAGGTCAGAGCAGGGTTTCAGTCACCATGGTGCTGAAGGCAAGCTCCCTTGAGTTAGAGAATTAAAACTGCAGAACTCATCTCAGCATCAACAGGGCACCCTATTCTTCGTCCACTGTTACCTGGTAGTCTGAAACACTTTTCCTGGAGGAGGCAGGCTTCCCACTGAACATGAGTACTAACACAAGTACACAGGTCCCAGAGAACAGTGAGAAAGCTCCCTCCTTTCCTTTCTAAGTTTGTAAAGCAGGAGCCTTCTGTCAAGTAACACCTCAAGTTATCAGGCACAGCTCATTATCTGCCCATGATTATACTGAAAAGCATGACAGAACCTACTGTATTCAAACAAAGTGGACGTGGTTCCTCAGGATGAAGTTCATGAGTAAACTACAGACAAGGCTGCAACCATGTTTGTCATAGACACATGTTTTATCTGGGAAAGAATAAGGAGTTTCAGTTCCTCACTGAACATGCCCTGGTTGCAGGAATTGCTGCCCAGTCTCTTTCCTACTAGACCCAAAGAACAAAGCATACCAAAGCTGACGAAAGACAAGTAGGAAAATGCACCTAAATCCTTCTTCCTGTACAGATCAATTTAAAAGTGCGCAAGAAGGGCATACTCCAAGGTCCTCTTCCATTCCTGAAAAGCTTTGTTTTATCCCAAATGTGTCCAAACATGATACAATCGTTAGTGAAATCTTTGCAAGAAATGCAGAATTTGCAAAAGCATGTACCCTCATTAGGAGAAGAGCATTATAGCCTCAGACAGGCAGAAATATGAAATGCTGACATGTGTACATTCATAAAAATAGAAGGAAATCCAGAATTCATTAAAGAAGATTTAACCAAAACAGAACAAGAGGTTTATTTATGTATTTTTTAAGTAGAACAAATTCATCATAATGGTTGCCCGTAAAATGTATTAAGTGCCTCTGGAAAACAAAAAATGTGACTCCAGCAGTTGCTGTATTCTTTAGGTATTTTATGTGGGAAAACCATATCTGTTTATCTACAGCAAAACTGGCAAGTTTTTAAATGAAGTTTTGCCAAAAGTTTTTGTTAGCCATAAAATATGAGAGAACATATGCCATGCCTTCTGGGCATAATTGTACTTACAGCAACATAAATCAGGAGTTACTTCAGGAAAGCTGAAAAAAAATTCTTTATGAAAGAAAATCAAAGCCAGAGTGCTCCGAGATGCTTGTGACACAGGTGTGTGAATGTAACAGCTCTTTTCTGATTATATGATTTCATTTCTTAGGATGACATAAAGTTACTGAGAACCTGGCTATTCAATAAGGAAAAAAATATGGTTCAAAAGTGAAGAGGCAACACTTCATGAGCTTGGCATCTTCATGTCTCTTTTAACCATCTGGCTCAGTTCTGTGCTGAATAAATAGGGCCCATGTGTTTAGCAGCTTGTTTTTGTACCAGTACTTCTAAGAACAGGTCTCCAGAACTAACACAATATAGATACAGGCAGCAGATGTTTGGCTTAGGACACTTTCTTCACTTTTTCCCTTTTTTCTCTATAGAGAAATTATAGATAAATTATAACTAAAAGAGTTAAAAAGTACTTAATACTGAATCACCCTCACTTGCAACTCCCCTTTTCTTTATAAATAGTTAAAAATCCCCTAAAACCTGCAACAATGGGAAAAATTACATTCATGATTTATCAAGCAGACTTGGGAGTAGAGCTTAGCTAAAGCCTTGGCCAAGATGAGCTAACTCAAATGCAGTTTTGCACGCTAAAAATAAAAAAAAAGTAAAAGAATGGTTATTCCTTCCCATTTGTTGCCTCTTGTTAGCCCACCTTCCAGAACATCACATTTTCAGGTCAGGAATTCTGTCAGATGGTTGTGCAGTAGGAATTGCAGTGCCATTCCCCAACAACTGGTCAGGGACAAAAACAATTGGAATGGGTTCTAAGTCTATCAAAGAGCTTTAGGAGACCTTAGAAGACCCCAAAGGTAGACATACTGGGAGCTGTGGGAGGTTGTGTGGAAAGCCAGGTACAGCCCCACTCTCTTCTGACCACTTGTGTAAGGAACGAGACAGTTTTCTTCTTATGGGAAACAAGGTTAACCTCTTTCTTTCTGGTCTTTCAAATCTCAGACAACAAATATAAATTATTCTGGGGAAAAAGATGCTTTTGAACCCCAGCATATAAAGAGTTGAAAATTTCTCTTCCATTAAAAATCTGTTTAAGCACTGGTTTTTTAAGAGGCATTTCAGTGCTAGCCATGGCTCCATAGTTCCTTCACATGAACATCAACTTGCATTGGCCATTAGCCACTTCTCCACAAGACCCTTCTTTGTGCCTACCAGATCAGAAACACAATCACTTCAAGATGTTGAAGTGCAAACTCACAGGGTGGAACTGTGTCAGAACACATCCTGTAGTAATAATGCTGTCCTGACAAGCTTTAAACAAGATTAAGTATTCTCTGACCTCTAACAGCCTAACTCTAGTGCAAAAAGCTGTCTCATATGCACTAGCTAATTTGACAAAAATGTGACTCTCAACTCAGACTGGCTCTAGATCAAACCTGCTGTGGTAGGTGAGACGGTGAGGCACAGTGCTATTCAATGTGGAAGCTCAGCCTAAGACAGAAGTTTGGCTGCAAATATGATATTACTCAGACAAGGTGAAAACATTTTGACAGATGAATTTTAGACCAGAAAACTCACTTCTGTCAAAATAAAAACATCTCAAGGGAGTGTGTTGATTTTTAAGGCATTTATCTACAAGTGTCAAAATATTTTCAACTTTTTTTTTTTTTTGTATTTTGTATTTTGACAGCATCAAAGTATTTTGTTTAGATACAGTGAAAACTTTTTTTAATAATTTCATGAGTTGGTTTTATGACATTCATTTTAACATAGCATAGTAAAATGAATATTTACTATAGCTGATAATTTTATATTATGATATGTCAACATAATCATAAAATGCTGTCAAAACATTTTAATGTTTCCCAAGTCTTCATTCCTCAAAGACTTTAAGACATTTGGTTTGCTTTAACTCATGACTAAACATATGAGGAAATAACATAATTTCTCAGTGGATAAGAATTCTTTTTTGTAAACTGCTCAAGATTCTGCAACTGCTGCATTTCACACTAAAATCCTCCTCTCTGTGAAAATTACTGGTGATGATCCTTTATACTGGCAAAAATAAAGGAAAATTGAACAAAAAGATAAAAGCTTATCAATGTTGTTTTTCTCACATACCTGAAAAGACCTTGAGTTTGAGGAATACAAGGTGGTGGACTAGAAAAATTCTGCATTTTAGAGAGACAGATGAATATCAAGTAAAGATTAATTTTTTTTCATTCTAGTTCTAGCCTAGAAATTGCTGTAACAAGAGCTCTGGACTCTGAATCCCTAGTTTCACTATTCCCATCTGCTTCTGAGGCGGGCTCAGCTGAGAAAGATTATGAAGTGAAGAATGAATGTTTATAAAAGAAGAAAAAAACATGCAAATGGATAAAAGAAGACATTTCTGATAACTAGTTGCAGAAATTTGTTTTAATTAATAAAAATATTAAATATATTTTCTATTGATTTTACAATATTGTGCATTTTTATATGCATAAAATCAAATTTGTTTAAAAGTGTAAACCCATTTCCAACACTATAACCTCCCTAAAAAATCTAAAATTCTGTGTTGTCCCCTAGCCACAATTTGATAAGACTTGAGAAGCTGGAGGCAAGGAATCAGACTTAAGGCAGACTTCTGATTACCAAAACAGGTACTACTTAAAGTTACTCTAGCATCTTTGAAATTTTTGCAGGAAAAAAGTAAATAGTACAAGGATGGTTTGAAGATAGAAGGTTTAATTGCTGTTTGATTTATTTATTCTTTCAATTTTCAAAAGGGAGGAAAAGCATTTTAAGAGAGAGTAATCCATAAGTCAGAAGTGATGATGTATTGTTCATCATGAAAGGGAAAAAAAAAGGAAAAGCTGCACATTCTTGAAAGATGATAGTAACCCTTGTATTTAAATGTCATAGTTCTGGAGATGCAATCTTACAAAATGGTAGGTAAACTCCAGATAATGCAAATGCAACAGATTTTTTTTTTCTGGAAAGGAGAAATATGTAGCAGAGTATCACACCCTGCAAGAAAGATGTTACGTAGGGTTTTATATAACCAACAGATTCATTATAAGCTTTCTACGTTCCTCACTTGAAACCAGGCTTGTAATTGAAGGGGCAAATGCCTCCTTTAAGTAACTTGTCTTATTAATCTTTTTTGTCCATTTTCACTATAAAAGATAAAGAAAAAAAAAGGTTTCAGTGACTTTTTTGGGCCTTGGGCCAGCATACTAACGATTCAGGGAATGTTTCACCATCCAGTAGACCCAGGACTAAAATGGACAAACTTTCCCACAGATTCTGCCAATGTATTTGAATTCTGCCTATAATAACAGTACTGCTATTCCCAGTACCAGGCCTTTTGTGTGCAGACAACCTCAGCTCAGTCCAAATTACATAAAGAATAAAAATGTGTACTGAGATGTAAATTTTAAGTTCATTTCCCTTTGTGTTTTTCTCAGATATCTAGGCAGACACTGCTAACCTCTCCAACAGCACAACAAAGGCATATGTCTTCAAAACAAATGGGAGCTGCTTGCTTCTAGGGAAGAGCAGTTTAATTAGGTAATAATATTTCAGTGTCATGCTAGCACAGACTAGGCAGTGCTCACACCCTGTGTGAGGGTTAGTCTAAACATGAGTAAATCAGAGATGTAGGGCTAAGATGGTTTAAATTCTTCCACCTGAAAAATAAATAGTGAACGAGCCCTGAACAATACTGAATAAGGTACCTAATTTTTCATTTTCTGCTTTGAAAATCCAGCAATAGCTGTAATGCTTATTGACTGTCTGTTTGGTTGTTACCAGTAGTTTGCAGCGTTTCCTGGAGGAAGTAAATTGCTATAAACTTAAGAAAAATATTGAAAAAAGTATTGCATGGCTAAACTTTCTTGTTTACATTCAAAATATGGATCTTTTTTATTGTAACGGGGATTTGAGGCTGCCAGGGATTTCCAGACTCTGTGCCTTATCCATTTTATTTCAGTCTGCTTATCACCATGACCTTCTTTCTGCATATTTCATTATAAGAAAATATTTTTACATGCAGAGATTAACAAGGAAAGAAAATAACATCGAAAGCAAGAGTCTAATGTGTGGTTCTATGTAGATGTGATACCGGAATGCAGATCTGAGTTACTGTAGTTTTAAATAGAATATTTACATGCCATTGTCCTAGTTCTACACTTAGGAAACAGCAACTCACTCAATGATCCATGCTTGTTTTACTACTGGGAAATGAAGGAAAAAGTTAACCATTGTTAACTAGGAGGCACTATTTCTGCTATGCTATATGGACAACTCTTAATACAGCAGGTCAGATACATACTTATGCAATAATACAGTTTGAGAGTTCCCACCAGGATCTGACTGGCAACTTCCTGGACAACCTAGTCTTCTGATGCTTTCTCCTGCCTGCCACCCTTCCATGAGAACCAACAGCAGCCTGACCATAAACATCTCTTCCTTTGCCTGCAAAGAAAGAGGATCTGCAAGCGTGAGCTGTAGTGAACACCTCTGCATGAGGAAAGGCTTGTGTCTGAAGGACTCCTTTACTTCCATATGTATGCAGTCAAACTGGAGCTGTGACCTGTTTCTGAAGCCAGGGGAAAAGCGCTTGAAACCTGAACTGTGCTGGAAAACCAGGGAACCGCACGGCATGCTGTGGTCCCTTTGCCAGACTGTCCTCTAGGCAGGGCCTCTTTTGACACCACAACACAGCTTTGTGGACAGTTTCTCCATCAAGCAGGTCTCCTGTCACAGGCTTCTACTCTTGCTTACTTTGGGTAGTAGAGCCACAGGTAGTGTACATCATGAGGACCTACATGCTGCCGTTTCCTGTGGCCTGGGACACCTTACTGACTGAAGGTATCTGAAGGGTTTTTGAGCTTAAACTGGTGACAAGCATGAAACTGAGATACAGCTCTCTAATTTCTGTTTAAGCCATGTTCCCAAAGATCCTAGAGCAAGCTCAGCTTTTAGTGCCAGGTAACATGGCAACACAGAAGAAACTTAATTAGTTTGACTACAGGCTATGAGAAAAGCAAACAAGATCAAGGATATACCAAACTGTGGCCAAAATGCGTTCTGTGTTCATCAACACCTACATCCCTTGGGACAGGTAAAGAGAGCAACTGATCAGTGGCTCATCCTGTCCAAAGCCTTTCCATCATATTAGAGACTATTTTCTGTGTTTCTTCTGCCCTGGTGGAGGGGTTTTCTCCTGGGCTACATCCTGGACGAATGCTTTGAGACTGAGCCTTGACCTTGCCCAAAGGTTTAAACAGATTCACAGCAGAGATTGGCATGAGCCTAGGAGAAGTCTACACGGCTTTGTTCTCTGAAAGTCCCTCTTTGTCTCCAGAAAACGTAGTGCAGCAAAGCTAAAAATGGTAGGTATAGATCTGTCTATGTAGATAAACAGCCTTTTGGGGTGGAAAGGGGGAGGAGAGAATAACTTGCTATTGGAGATGTCTCCCACAAAGGATTCTATTAACATTTGATTACATTTCAGAGGATTTATTTCTGCAGTGCCCTACAGATGAGATATGCCAAAACACTGGCCGAGACTTTTACTAAACATAAATTCTACAGAGTGCAATCAAAGTGTCAGTAGCAAGCTTTATCTGTTCTGCATGTATGTGATGCAATGTAACTATCAGTGGGTTTGATCAAACATAAAAAAACTGTTTTCAAGACACAGAGGGCCTGAGTTTGCTTCTCAGGATTTTTGCTAATTGGTTTGAAACTTTTCATTAATTAAAAAAATACTGTGTGGGAGGGGAATGAGGATGTCACTGAACAAATATCCCAGGTGTTTTCAAGCCACAGTTTTTCTGCTGTACTACTCAGAAAACACAAAATGTGGGAGTGGAATAAAATGTTCCAGCTAACTGAAGTGTCATTGTGATGGATGCACCACTGTGGTTTCTTAACTGCTGAGGATGAGTTATGGGGTAAAACTGAACAACCACTTTATTACCCACCACCACATTCAGCACTACTGTAGACATGAAAAACATTTTCTGTTCTGTAGAAAACTTGGGGTAAAACCTTTGTTTCTGCATCAGGAGTGCCTGTGAGCAGTGCTTTCTGAACAGACACCAAACATCAGTGCTACCTGGTTTTAGACATGTACATAAATGTATATATGCACATAAGTAAGAGAGAGAAAGTCTAGAAAATCAAACTGATTCAATAAAGATTAGAATTCTTCAAAGACTCTTGAGAGATTAAAAGGGGATTTCCCAAATAAAAGTTTCATCTTTTACTGGCTGTTTCTGCAATTAATAAAACACTTAAGAGCTTTATATGTAACCTGATACTGCCTTTTTAGGTAATCTTGAATCAAGAGATGTTATTTAAACATTGAATTTTCTCCAAACATAATCAAATTTCCTTGCATTTTCTGCAAGGAGCAAAAAAGACTGAAGTCCAGTGTGGTTTTACATCTTTAGGTGTATGTGTTCTCCCTAATAAGAAAAGAGAAGCAGATTTTGGTCTAACAACAGATCAAATACTGTGATATGTTATTCTTCTTTCACAAGATATGCTTGAGGCATAAAATCAAAGAGACATCTTCAAAAATCTACTTATGGCTCCCTGCTCCCATACAGTTCCAGCCACAGCCCTGAAGTGATCCAAATGGATAAAAAAAAAGGATTTTAGAGGCAGCAGGCTCACCTCATACAGCTCAGGTGATACAAACAGAAGCCAAATGATGCCAAAAAATTACCCTGCGGGAACTAACTAACCTCAACACTAGTATATCATCAGCATTTGAAGACACAAAACTCTGATAGTGAGTATTATTAATGATACAGGAGACTGCCTAAATAAAATTTGATATTTCAAAGGATTTATGAAGGATCCTTAGTATGATTTATTATATTTTTATGTTAATAGTAAAGAAAATTTATTTTCAGCATGTAAGTTGTAGCCAGAAGAAAGTGATTTATCCTTTAGACAACCACAGCCAGATTACACCAGATTACATCTAATCTCCCTGAAATGTGAGTATCTTGAGAGATTTTTGTTCATTTTTTGCCTAAAATCAGAGAAAGAAACAATTAGAATCAAGTCACTTGGCAAGCTGTGGCTTTTCACAAAACCAATTCTTACTCTGATAAGAAAAGAACAAGTTCCAAAATTATTCTGACTATTCAGACAAGAATGTCACATATCAAATTAACTAAGAAAGGATGAAATAAGATTAAGTTTGAATGAAATCCTCCTAGTGTCATGTCATTGTTGTCTGGCACTCATATTTTAGCCACAGTTACCAAGATTACATATCAATATCTGGATTTATTCACTGAATATACTGCCTTATAATTTTCCTTTTCCAGCAAAAACTGAGCATTATACTTGCATGTAGCAATTACTGAATTGTTTGTGTCTGTGATTAGAGATATTTGTCCCAGCTATGACATCCGCTTCTATCAGTGACATAACCAAACCAGTATTATTTGTGAGGTTTACTCCCATCTTCCTTACTGAACAGCACAGATCCCTCTCACTGTGGAAATCAGTGCTGTGCAATGAGTTGGAAAAATGGTTAACAGTGTGTTAAGAATGAGAAAAGTGACCAACAGCGTTGTTATACAAATCAAAAATTTTGGAGAAAGATAGGATTACAGTATTCATGTATGGTACTGTATATCTTTACATTGCAGCTTTCTATCTACATGAGTTGTTTTGTAGACAGATGTTCAGCATCCTCCCAAGTCTTTATACTGATAATTCCAGAGGATTTGGAGCAAGTCCAGAGAAGAGCTATGAAATTGACAAGGGGAATAGAGCCCCTGTCCTATAAAGGCAAGCTAAGAAAGCTCGGCCTGTTCAGCCTGGACAAGAGAAGGTTTTGTGGAGACCTTATAGCAGCCTTCCAGTATCTGGAGATGGCCTTCAAGGAAGACAGAGGGGGACTCTTCACCAGGAACTATAGTGATAGGGCAAGGAATAATGGTTTCAAACCAAAAGAGAGGAAATTTAAGTTAGATATACAGAAGAAATTCTTCACTGTGAGAGTGGTGAGGCACTGGCGTGGGTTGCCCAGAGCAGTTGTGAAGGTCCCATCTCTGGCACTGTTCAACACCAGCTTGGATGGGGCATTGAGAAACGTGGTCTAGTGGGAGGTGCCCCAGCCCATGGCACCAGGGATTGGGACTAGATTATCTTTAAGGTATCTTCCAACCCAAACCATTCTATGATCCTATGATTCTAGGATTCAAAGTCCAATTTGTGATGCAGAGAAATGTGACAACAGCAGAAGAAACCTGGGTTTCACTGTCTCCAGGAAGGTGATGTGACATTGCATGTAAGAGCACTTTACCAGAGTAAACTCAACTCAAACAGACTTAAGGGTTCTTCCAGGTTTTACTGTCTTCCATTTCCCCCCAAGGACTTATATAGTAAACTTGCAGCAAAAATTTACACTGGACTCATTTCCTCTTTCCTTCTATCTCTTTGCATTTAAATGGTTAACGATCATTTTCTCTGTTCCCACACATGCCAACAGACTGTCACTTTATCAGTTCTTCACATTATGTCTGTTATCAATCAAATTCATTACACACTTTGAAGTATACCAATTATCTGCTGGATTTCTTTTCTCTCAAGGTGCAACATGGGGAAAAAAAGAGCAATGCCTCTAAAAAAACAGAAGAAAAATTACTTTGAAAGACACTTTCTATTCCAGCATTGCTTCAGACAATGTCACTAATAAAGTTAAAATGCTGTTTACTTCTGCAAATTGATTAAAAAAGACAGAAGGAATCTTCTTCCACAAGATCAAAACATTGCTCTGCCCTGCTCACATGTACTACAACTACTAAAAAGCTCTTCATTTACTAAATCCTGAGCTGTTTTCACCAGAAGTCTGTTGTTCCATTAAGTTTATTTGTTGAGTACATATTTATTAATTAGGCTTGAATTTTACTATTTCTCTTTTAAACATAATTGTTAAAATGGAATTAAATGTATTTATTAGCTGAGTAATTTTAATATTCATTATGCTTTAAATCTTTCAGTATTTTTTGAGGGTTTTTGCCAATGTCAATTTTATAATATTCTGGCAAGAAGGTCAAATTATTAGATGTATTGAATAAATATACCATTTACAAAGTCATATTTTGAGGGGGTTTCTTTTTTCTGAAATACCAAATAAAGATTACAAAGAAAACTCCTCAAGTGAACTGCATGTATTGGCCATAAAATTGCATAGCTTGCAATTGTTCTCATTCTGCTCCCTCCATAAATTATTTTCTATTATTTTTATTTTTTACCTCAGTTTTGATTAGTGGATATGGAAAATAAAAGCATTTTTATCTTTGTGTGTGTGTGTGTTTTGCTTGTTTTTTCTTTTAAACATTGAAAGAGATTATTCCTGCTCTGTGGACCTAAAAGATGACAAAGATTTGAGCAACAAAGAAAGTAGACTTCCTGTATAAAACACCTTTGCAGCCACTAGAAGTAATGCTTTGCTTCAAAATTAAGTCTGCAATTTGATCTAGCTTTCAAAAGACTTATCATGTACATCTGCTTGCCTCATTTTCTCATCAAGGGCGGGATTCACCTCTATGAATGTTTGGATAAGTTACTCTGGATTCCTTCAATAATCATCACAAAGGGACAAAAACATCACAATATAATTGATCCCCTTTGAAAATAAACATCTAAAATAAAATTAATTGGTTTCTGGAGAGACATCACAGTTGACTGACTGTTGAGTGATCACAGATACCTACATTTGAGACCACTAAAAGGCAGCAAATTGCATCCCATCCTTATGCAGCTATGCACCATCAACACAGTCATTTCACTTTTGCTATATTCTTTGAATTTAGCTTTTTTTTTTTTTTTAAATTTCCCAAATCAGCTGTAAAATTCAGGCACCTTTCTTCCTTCTCACTAACACTGAATACAGTACCCCAGCTCAAGAAGAAATAGTGAATGACCAGTCTGTCCAGAGCATTACCAGCCTCTGTGAAAAGACACAGGCTAAGGTATCTGTTCTCTCCTACACTGCCCAATTACCTGCCTGGGCTCAGATGAAAAAGGAGATGCTTTCATATTTACACCTTCCTGTTTACAGACCAGGCACCTCTGTAGTGTGCTGCATCCATCCATTCTGTCAGAGTCTGTGCAGCTTCTCTGTGCTTCCTAAATCTTGAGAGCAATGTAGAAGACTACAGTTTCATCCTAAAAAAATAGTTTAAACAGAAACATCATTTATATGTATATATAGAAGTCTTTGTCTGACATATACATGTGGCAATGTAGTCTGAAAGACACAATGCCTGTACCTAGTGCGACACGGTCCCAATAAACTTTATTTAGGTATCCAGCATCTCATTTTACCCATCTCAAACACATATTCTGAATTACAGAACAGTTGCTTAAGGTCCTTCTACTTCACATGCGGGAAAGTCAAATGCACTTTGCCCACTTAAAAGTAATTTCTCTAGGTCTGTAGAAGATTCTAGTTGAGATATTTTGTACTGATTGGCTCATACAATTAAACCAAAAAGGTTTTGAATACTTAAAAATTATAAGTTCCCCTGTATTTAGCACTTTTTACCAGAACTTTAACAGTCACTATTTTGCACACACAGAGAAACTTCAGTTTTGAGGTGTGCACTGACATTTCCTATCATGACCTTGAATGTTCACTTATTCCCCCTCTCTTCTGTTCTGGGTAAACAAATGGAAAAAATGGAAAGCCAGCAAGTGGAAATATTAACTGAGTTTTAGTAGTTTCATTCCCAATGTTTTGGAATGTCAATGAACTCTCTGAAGTTAATTTCTTTGTCTTTCAGCTGCTTGACATATTTCTCAGCTAATTTAACGTTTATAAGCACACACAAAAAATGAAATTTTAACGTTATACGTGCATGTGAAATTCTACAGTGTAAGCTTAGTTTATTTAAGAAAACCAAATTCTCATTAGCAAAGAATAAAAGTGAGAGTAAAATCACTGCTTGCAAATAAAATTTTAAATTGAAAAAAATACATGTAAACACCCACACACATACAGGCAAATAAACAATGGTGCTGAACTTTCTGGTGGGAAAAATGTATGATATTTCTGTGAAATTCCAACATCACTTATGTGAAAAAATCCTTTTTCAAATTGACTAAATATTATTTAGCTATATTAAGTACTTATTATGTTACATTTCAAGTTACCATAGAGATGAGTAAGCAAAATCATAAAAGAAATGTCTTCTTCATGCAGATAAAAAGGGAGCAAGCACGCATTAATTATTAGTAGAAAGCACAGAAGTTATTTGGTATTTGTGTGGGAAGGGAGGAGACATAAACTTATGAGCAGACTATTTTTTTGTGACAAGTCCTGCTGTAGTGCTGGACTTTAGAAATGAGTACATTTCAGAGAGACACCATATAAAAGAATCTATTAATATGAGTAGAAATGTAAGAGCTTCTAATTTTTTACTTGCTGACATGGTTTATGATAATAGAAGGAATATAAGTGGAGAAAACTTGCCCTGAATGAGGCACATGCAGTTCATAGACTTTCTTGTAAGCTGTTACATCTGGAGTGAGATTTCAGGGCTTCTCAGGACAGGTTAAAGCTGCCAAATTTTAGCTCCCCTTAGTATGCCTTAGGAAAGTAATGAGAAAAAAATCAAAAATGAGAAGAAGTATAAATATTTATGACTATGTGGAAAGTGCTAACCCAGCAGTTTGTAACATTGTATCATGGTCTAGACAATAAAAAGTGACTAATGGTAAAAGGTATCTTTGAAAGAGCAGATTTACCATATAATTTGTTTATTCTGCCACACAAGGTAAGGATGGGATACAAAATCAGTAACAGTAAAAATTGCACATAAACAAGCAAAAAGAAAGTATCTGCCATATTCCCTCTGGGAAGCAGCATGCAAAGCAGTTTGCTGTTTTGCTGGATGCATTTGATGCCTTTTACATAATTTTCAGAAAGTGTATCTTAAGAATAAATCTCTGAGGTTTCATTTTTGGAACCTTTATGTCTCTTTTCGTAACATACTTTTGAGTGAAGGTCTCTGAAACATCAAATTATGTGGAGTATATTTAGCTGGTATAGATCATATTTCTTTCTTTTTCTCCTCAACACATTGTGATACCTGTGAGATACTGGACTTTCTATAGCTGTAATACAAAGTGACAGTCCTATTACAAAAACGTGTTAAGCACACCATAAAACTAAGCTTGTGAATGAGGCAGCACCAACACAAAATCAATTCTGACTCATCCACCAAAGGGGATCACCCTTGTCTTAACAAATGAGGATGCTTACAAACTACCTGGACTAAAGTAGAAAGAAAACTATATAAAATCCATCTGACTTGCGGACTTCTGCCCTGGGCATGAGTCACCCATCAACATCTGTGCAAGCACAGATGGGCTCAGCCTCAGCGAGGGGGTGATCAGGCTGATCTGCCAGATCTCCAGAGTGCCATAACCCTTTAGACCTCCTGGGAATATACATCATTCACACAAACAATCCTGAATCACACGTAAAGTGCTATTCTTCCAGCCAAGCAGCTGCTGAGAGCTCATGTATGGACCTTGCAGTTTTCTCTCCAAGAGTTATCTAATGCGAAATGCTTCAGCTAAATTGAGAACTCCTTCATCTTCCTGAGAGCCCTTACATTTCATCTGCAAAGTCAGAATTTTTCTTTCTCACTCTTCTTCCAGGCATTCAAAATGGGTGTGGTGTTCTGTTCACTGTAGGAGCTGGGATGTGAATGTTTTTGTCCCTTCAGCCCAAGGAGGTCAGGGAACCCAAATTCTTGCCTTTTGGGATAACTGCCTGACTATGGGTAGTGCTATTTCCTCCAGGTAATAGGAGAGCCCTGCTTAGTCAGGCATTTACCCTCAAACAAGGGGCAGCGGTATATGGTTTCCAAGTGTATAGAAATGTCCCATGAGCTGTGGACCTCAAACGCCTACACCCTACAAGGTGTGATGTTTCAACTGTTTCTGATGGCAGCCCCACATGCATTCAGGCATGAACAGTCCTCTGTGAGTAACCCATTGAGGCACTGTACTCCTCCTCTCACTGAAGTCAGAAACCAAGAAGTACCTCTGCTATCTTAACATCTTACTGAAAGGAAAAACATTTTTTTTTTTTTCCAGAAGTCAAGCAGGAAGTCTCTAAAATCTTAAAACCTCACCAGGACACTAAAGTGAACCTATAGGCGTTTCTCACATTGATATTCATGTTCTTCACCCACAAATACTTTAAATATCAAAAAGAGAATATCAAAGTAATAACTCGAGAGTTAAGAAATGGGGTTTTTGCAGTTTAGTGATTGCAAGCAGTAATTAAATAAATCTGAGAGAGATAAAACTGAGAAGATAGGAACTTAGCCCTTAGGAAAAACCTTAATGAAAAGAGGGATTCTGACAGTCCAGGGTGCAAGGATTTCTGTATTCTTGTGGGACATTAGAAGGACATCAGTGCAGTCATTCCTGGAGCATGTACTGACACAGTGATACTGAGATGCCTTATCCATCTATCTTAGGTGTTTTTCCGCTGGCAAGGAAAAACTGTAGCCAGTCCTCCTGACAAAGGAAGCAGGTTCAACACATGAGTTGGTCAGAAACAGGTTTGGTTTATTGCCCTGCTCAAAGATGTGGTGAGCTGCCCTCCAGGCAGCCCCAATTGCATGGCTTACATAACTACACATATCTTCTCTGATTTTTTGACCACTCTGCTCTTGTCCCTCCTTTTGTCATCTCCATCCTCTCACAACTAAATAACCATGAATATTTCTTTTTCCATGGTCCCAATTATGCTACACCTGTACCCAAATATGGTGGGTTTGATATACCACTATTTTGGTTTTATATGCTGTGTCTGATATGGTTGCCTAGATAGTGCTAGCTTTGCATAATCTGTCCCCAAAAGGTCACACATATTCCCCTCCAATTATCTGCAAAATCCAGCCATTCCTTAAGCAATTCTCCTTTAAACAGCTGTGAAACTTAGCCTCCCTTCACAGTGCTATCTGTAACCTTTGTCAGATTCAGGCATTGTTAGCAGTCACATCCAGAAATTCCAGCTATGTCATGTCCAGTGGTTTCTCAGATCCCTGCAGTTATCTGCACCTGAGGTCAGAACCCCCTCACCTGTTTGCATCCCTAACATAATCAAGATGTCCCTTGGCCTGCATGAAGATGCATATAAGTCCAGCATTTTGTCTGCCGAGGTAAATATTCTTACTAGGGGAAAGTTAAACTAATATTTGTGGGTTTGTTTTTTTGTTGTTTTGTTTTTGTTTTTTATTTGTTTTGGGTTTATTTTAGTGGAATGTGGTGAAAACCTGGGGTTTTTTTCAGGGATAGTAAGGAAAATTTAAATATTTTTTAAAATACTTGTTTCCACTCTTCCCACTCATTCTGCTTTGGAAAAGTGGTTTCATAGCTACAAGTTGAAGAGAAAAGATATTTGTATACAATGGTCATCTTCATTTGCTTCTGAGACTGAGACCATCAGCATTAAGGGACATTTTTAAATCAGTCTTACTCATTTCAGATTAGTAAAAGCACCATATAAAGAATACAATCACGGTAAAATAAAGTGGAATCACTGTGTCATTCAGGTAAAACTTTGGAAGATATTTTACGATTAGTGCGTCTCACTGAGCTTTCTATTAAAGCACTATGGGATGGGAAAATATGTTCATAAACCAGAATAAAAGCTCTTCCTCAAAGGAGGATGTTAAGTAATTTTTTCACTCTTGAAACTACAAATTGGGTAAAATCACAGTGATTTTTCACCAGTTGAATTCCTACATGCCTTTATACAGTAGTGATTCTGCAGCAATTCTAGATACAGAAATGTTATGGAAGCAATCATTGATTTTTTTAATTTTTTTACCTGAGAGATCTTTGAGGATCCTTAGTGGAGTAAGCTGCAGAAGAGCAATAATATGTCTTTTAAAGGTTCAAGTCTTTTGTATTCTTATAAAACAAACTTCATAAAATGCAGCTTTGATTTTATTTGCACTGCTACTAGCACAACTTTATCTGTTCCAGTTGACTTATTGGTGCCTACTATTAGATCACATGCCCAGAGTCAGTGTGTTTAAATGGCACAATAACCTCTGCTCATTTTAAGGAAATGAGCAGGGTTTCCATTCAAAACAGAATGAATTGAAAAGAAGAGGAGAGAAAAATTAACAAAAACTAGCACTCATAACTTTAGTGACAGTCAGGCCAAAGTGAAGAAACTTGATTGACAATACCAAGGTTAATATTTCAAACAAGGGCAAAAAAAGACACAGCTTCTTTCCCCCTATAAAATTCTACACACAGAAGAAAAAAATTACAGTTGATTTGCTTGAACCAACTTATGCTCTGGGTGCTAGGACATCTGAAGATTGCTGGGCTTGGTTTAAATTTAAGTACGACAAATGCTGATCCTCTTCTGCAAACTGCCTTAATTCCTTTTTTTAATAAATGGTCAGTTTTATAAAAGATTAATACATCGCCACCTCTCTGATTAAATAGCATCATGTTATGTAATATAATGCCTACCTGTTTTATAAGGTCACTAGTAAAACATGATAAGGTTTGGAGATCAAAAGTTCTATGGTACATAAGCCCAAAACTATGCAAGAAACTCAGTCTTCAGAAATTGAGAATCCTTGTTCAAGATCTAGAACCAGCACAACAGATTCTCTCCTCCAATGTTAGAGCAAGCAGACAAGTTCAAGACAGACTAAAGGTTATGGTCCATAAATACATTCTCTTTGTCTGAGAATTGATAAAGAATATCTGGCCTCTCCTAGGTCCTCCTCTCCCTAGGTCCTATCCTGTCATAAGTATTTAGCCCTCTCTTTTCCCTCCTCCTCCACCTGGCATCATTCTGTAAAGCACTCAGAAGGCAGCTGCTGCCAGATTGCAATCTCTGTGCCCATGAAGCTTTTCTAAAATCTCCAGAGATGTCTTGAAGAAATTTCTACATAGGAATTATAAATTTTCATGAAGATTCTCCTGATACTGCATTGAATACTAAGTGAAATCTCCCAGCTTAAATAAAATGGGTAAGGTAAGAGAATGGCCTGTCTGAACCACGGGAAGAGGCCCATTAGGTATGACACCGAAGTGGTTCCTATAAATCCACTGTCCTACATCATGCCATGGTAGGCAGATCAACATGAGGCATTTAACATTGTTTATATAACCTGCCTATAGAAACTGTTTGTGGAATCTACATTAGGATCTTGAAATTAAGATGAGCATTTCCTGAATTAAATAAAGTCTCCATTTTGTAATGAATGTGATTTCTGTTTGCTTTCTAAAAGTCTTAACACCTCAGTTATCTTGTTAATATAAAATAAGATGCCATTTTCCTCTGAGCTTGGCATAAATAGACTTTTCCGCTGGTCTACTGAAATAAACAATTTTTATGATATCCTTATGATATCCTTTCAATCTCCATGCACAGACTGACAAAAGAATATCATATATTTGGTGCTTTTAACTTTGCCTGCAGTGTACCTTCCCTATTGCCACATAGTTTAACATTTAACTGGAAAGTCCTTACCTAGACATCTAAAGTTAAGAACATATATATGCATATGTCCATATGTGTGTCCTACTGTTGAATTAAATTACCATTTGGTTTTTAAATTGCAGATGATAAAATAACAGAAAGTGCTGTTATCAACAGTTGTACAAATTTCTCACCAATAAACATATTCACAAGTGGTTTGTTTATTCTGATGGCAAGATAACTGTGATTATACAAGTAGGCCTGTGCACAGGTTGTGCTTTATAGGGGAGTCTGTTAATGACTCTCAATAGAGTAGAGAAATATTATAATTATTTTATACATGTCAGAACTGAGAAAATAAATTGCATCTTCAAGGCTATTCAGAATGGAAATACACCAGATTAAAGCATTATTTAAAATTACTGTGGACTTAGTTGTTATACCATGACATTTACATTGAGTTTAACGTGATTATTTATCTTAGAAAACTGTCCTGTAAATCAACGGGAAGTTCTAAACATAAGAAGAAATTTTTGCTGTCTTCAGACTATCAGGTTACATAGCTGATTCAGCTCTTGAAAACTTAGCTAAATAAGTAACTATAGTACTTGTCTTGCCCTTAGAGTACATATATGACAGTTTATTTTCTTTGCTAAGCAACCTTTTAGATAGCGTTACCCTGCTGACACTTCTGTCTTTTCTGCTACGTCAGCATGCGTCAATCTGAATCTAAAGTTTTCTCATGAGTTAGCCACTCAGATGGTATTTGTAAAATTAATTTCATCTGCATTCAACATCCATATGAAACATCATTCCCTGGCTGAGGACATCTCAATAACATCACAGCAACAACCTCTTAAACAACCTACTTAAACAACTCTTCACCTTCAGGATGTATTGATTCATATCTGATTTTTATCTTCATCTGGGAAGACAGGAATGAGTGGCCTCATCTATTTCAGGTCATCCCCAGATCCTCACTCAGAGCCATTACAGTTCACAGGAATCACCAATGCAAAGTGCAACCAAAGTAGCTCTTGGCAACTGTTATTCAGTGGCTCATGTGAGGCTTTTGTATGACCACATGTTGTGTGGACTGTGGAGGCTGGTTGGCTGATTAATCATTCCTCTTACAAGGAGCAGCCAACTATTTCCAACTTTGTTGGCTCCTCTCTGAACTTCATTGACCATTAACCTTCCACTCTTTTAAGAATGCAATCCTGAAGCCTCTATCTTATCATTCAGATCTCCATGCAGTGAGGATGGTTTGATTTGGGGCAGTAACAGGCTACCAGCTGGGAAAGACAATAGGCTGCCTCCACTCTGCCATGTAGCTTCTGTCTCTGCCACCTAGTACTGTTTTTCTTCCTCATTTCTGGAGGCCTAAATACAATGAAAGTTGTTTATTTCCAGGGGCTTTTCTCTGCATGTTTTCCACGTGCTTCTTGAGTTCAGGAAAGAGCATTCCTCATGTTTGCCTCTCACTGTTTTTCACTACCTGGGACATATTTCTTTCTAGTAGAGGCCAGAACTTGACCAAAACCATTCAAGCTCAAGGTTCCCATCTGAGGACAGACTCCACACATGCCAAAAAAGACAAAAGTAACAGTGAAGTGAGACTATATTTTGAGGGTTTGCGGTTCTATCTTCCCTAGCTCATACAAACTTTTCAAAGTTCTCTTGCCTTAACTCTCCCACAACACTGGCTTGTTAGCTGTACTTGACTTGTTCACAATTCAGTTTAAGAGATGCTTCATTTTAAAGCTCTTTTCACTTAAGTCATCCTGGCTCCAATGTTAGCTACAGTAATGATGAAAGGCCACCAACTAAGTTAGAAAGTCTAGGCACCAAGTGCCTTCCCCAGCAGTAAACCTCCAAACTCACTGATGACAAAGTCCCCAGGCAAGCCACACACCACCACCAAATGAGGCAACCTCAGCTCTAAGAAATTAAGTTTCCATTCTTTCTTTCCTTATTTTTGTCTCCCTACAAACTTCTTCACTCCTTATCTTAATACCATGGAGAAACCTGTCATCTTCACTTTGATCCATTTTCCTGAATAGAGAGTTAAGTGGTATATGCTCATACTGACAAAAAGCTTCCTTAAATATTAGTTAAAAGAGATATGTGTGTAATTACTCAGCATCACTCATTTACTCTTTATTACATTACTCTCATGGGTAAGAAGACAACAAATAAAGACAGGGTGAGAAAGAGGTCTCTTGACCTCAAAGCTGTTCATAAAAGCTACAAAATGAGGACTGGGGGAAAAAATGTTACCATCTGTGCTGATAGAGCACAAGAAAGATTTATTGGGAGCTAGTTACACAAACTGAATAAGAGGGCTTTTGTCTGCACTGACAACTAATTGACATGAATTAGATTACGAGATAACTGACTCAAAACTTCTATGACCAGAGCTGCTAACAGAAATACCATTAAAGTGCCACAGAACATCAGCAAAAAAAAAAAAAAAAAGAGCATTACTTTGTGTTTGACATCTTTTAAAAAGCCGACATGGCTCTCTCTGAGTGGAATCCAGTCCAACAATGCAGTGAAAAAGTTTGTCACAGGAAAATGTGATTTATTTGCATCTGTTGTTCTGCTATGGCAGACCAAATTCCTCTCTATGCACAGTGAGTTCATTTACAGAAAGTAACACAGTTTTTTGCCTTCTAAAAACAGGATCAGATAAGGTCACAGTGATAAACACACGTGAGTGTGGGGTGGCAATGCTCTCCCCCACAGCAGTGCACACACTGCAGAGCACACTGTGACAGTGGGCCCACGGAAGGGCAAAATCAGTCTTTGCTTTCCCTGTAATTCCAAGGGAAAGAAATCATCATGTCTGGAAACAAATGCATAATTTAACACACACACCTTCATATTGTAGCAGCAGAAATTAACTTAGAAGGAAGCCATACTTGTGAGGACACTCAATATTATAGTCTATCTCAAAAATAGACACTTTATTTAAAACAAACAGAACAGGCTTGGTGGTAGAGTTGTTTATTTTTGTATGTTTTACATCTTTCATAAAGCGTGACATGAATTTCAGTAATCAAATCCTTTAATAGTAGTTTTTGATCTCAGTCTTCACCTGTGCTCTGCGTTCTAGTATTTCTTGAAAACTGATTTTATGAGATCAAAAAACAATTTTAAGTTCAGCTTAGTTGGGGTCATTACGCTACGCAGAGTACTATGGTTCAGAAGCAGCACGGTGTTCAAATATGAATCCTAAAGGCTTAGAATTGACTTATAGATTTGGGTATTCACTAAAACATCAAGGTTAAGTGTGTCTCTAAGGTAAACCATGGTCTCCTTTCCTCCCTCCCTCTTCAGCATTTTCAGACAGCTTTCAGAAATATTGCAGACTTCCCCTGTTTAAGAAACAAACAATCAAAGTACCTTGAAACCAAAGATGGTCTTTTTTTTTTTTTTAATGTCATCTGAAAGACTCTGAAGCTAATAAACCACACAGTACAAAAGCTGTCTTTTTCTTCATCTACCCTTCCACCCCACTTCATATGTATTCCCTCCAGTGAGACTGGAATACAGTTGCAGGTGGAATCTCAGTTCTACAGAGTCTACAGAATCTACAGTGGTAAAACAGTGGAATTTAACAGTTACTTCAATAGAATGTTTTTCAGACTGAAGACTTGAAGACTTTGAAGCTTAAGAAAAGTAAGCTTAATAACCCAAACTGAGGAAAATGCAAGGGAAAAAAGGGAAAAAAGAAAAGAAAAAAAGGAGGAAATTTCTCGCTAGAAGATGTTTGAATGTAAATGAAGGAAGACTAATCTATTTTTACTGTACCTTAAATTACTACTAAACTCAAAAGGAAGAAAGGTTTTCAGAATATTCTTTCTGGTATTACTTTTTAATTGCTTCCTTGCTATGAACATTTTGTATTAGGACAATTGACATTGGCTCTTATTAGATTTTTTGTTTAGTTTTGTTTTTGTAAACCGGAAATCGATTGCACTTAGATAGGACAACAGTATGCAGCAAACGAAATGCAGTTTTTGTTATGCTTTTATAGCAAAGGTGGTTTGGGTATATTAATTTCAGACAAATGAATAAATATACTTCATCTAGTTTTGAACGTGTGTCATGCTAAGAATCAGTTTTAAATCAGAACTCAGCATAAGCCATATAGATGTGATCTTATAACACTCCTCCTGTGACATAGGTTCCCCCACGATAGTCTATTCAGTGACAGAGAGCTGTGAGCAGAATAGCTGTTTCATGCAATCTCTGACTCTTTCATCATCCAAAACTAAGTTGAAGCACCTCAGCAGTGCAACCAGAAGAGCAAAAACAGGGTGGGAAGAAAAATGTGCAAAACAAGAATCTTCATCTATTTGCCATCATGATTTATCAACATATACACATGTGCAATTATCAGATTCAGTTTCACTAGTGGGTGCACAGGGCAAGATGTTATCAGCCCAATCTGCAGCCCTGCATATCCCCATCACTGCAGACAGGGTTGTCCTCACAGGATGCCTTTGAGGCTTCCTCCCAGGTGGACAATAGTAGTGGAAGTTTTGTTTTCTGGATGAAAAGAGTTAGCTGCAGACTGTAGGACTTCATGCCTAAATATTGCTTTCTTGTTCACTAGCATAGTACAGTACCTAAATGATCATGACATCAATAAAAACCTACCAGTAGAAAAGCTGTATTAAGGAGGGAGAGGGACACAGCCTTCCCATAAAGGTGAAATGAAGATACAACAGAACAATAAACAAGAAGTCAAGTGTATTGCATGGTGAAAGTAAATTATTGGGAAATGTCCAGTATGTGGACCTACAAAGCAATAGGAAACTGAGGTGGACATACAGCAATTCTCTGTAGTGTTTAAAGAACCACCCCCAGAGAACATATGAAATGATGCAGAAGTTGGTTTTCCCTTAATAGACAACACCAGACATTTAATCAAGCCTATTGCAGTCACTGACATACTTCTAGTCCAGTGACCTATGTGCCAACTCCACACAGGATGGAGGGACTCTGGACTGGGCAAGTAAGGACTAGGATAGTCCAGAGGCAGGGAATGAGAATCACTCTGCAAAGAATCTCACTTCTCCAGTGCAGGACAGCACTGAGCTGAGGGAATTGCAGCCTTGGAGGAGTCCAAACAATGCCAGCCTAGCAGCCAGGTTGTTCCTATGAAGACCCTTCATCCCACAGCTAAGGTTTCAGACCAGCATCAGCACAGTTTCACTACCAGTGATGTGCTACAGCCCCAGCATGGAACTTGCTCCAGGACACAGTGCCAAAAGTTCAAGATTCACAGGTTGGACATGTCTTTGCAGAGCCAATGTTCAGAAAAAAGGTAGATCTGTGGTTAAGCTGGTAGTCTGGGACTCACAAAATCCAAATTCTTGTAAAGCCTTCTCTTTTGAACTTGAGTAATTCACTTCATCAGGCTGTCCTCTGGTTCCAAGTAAACATTGAAAGAAGATTTTTTTTTTTTTTTATCTTGTTACTTTGTCTTTTCAGAACACAGGATGCTCCTCAGATAGCCTCACACTGCAGGTATGAGGTGTGCTCATATACAGGAGTGTGATGGAGGCTATCAGGCACTACTGCACCATAAATAATAGCTGCTGAAAAATAAAAAATCATATTGAAACAGAGCTAAGATGACACAAGTTAAAGGTCAAGAAGTTTTTTCCAGAAAAGTAAATATTCAGGAAGATGTATAACTTGCTTTTTGTTAATCTCAATATTATCTCTTTCTAGTTTCGAGAGGATTAACTGTGGGTTCTAAAAATTCTAAATATTTACAGACAAGAGATAGAAGTAAAATAGATGTATACAGAAGTTCTTCAAACATTACCCTTCATTAATATCTCTACTAAAATAGCAACTCGAAACATGCAGTTAAAATCAGGGCTTGGCAATACTGTGTACAAGACCTTATAACAAGGACAGTGCTTCTATCTCAATAGGGAAGCACTTCCCTCTTTGTGCTGTTTATCAAGGCCATTCAGAACTTGTCATAACTCCAATAGAATGTAGCTCTTCTTATCCCTTGATCCAATGGGGTTTTTATTGTAGACTCAGCAGCATAGGACCAGGACTTACAGCTGAGTACTCTCCCTCCTTTTATTCACCAGAGGACAATGAGGAGAGATACAAAATCATGTTCAAGTATTCTAGAGAGTTACTCTTAAAAATAGGAAAGAAATTTTCTGCCCACACTGTGGCTTTCATTAAGTGTAAATATTTCCACTTGCCTGCAAATGTAACTGTGAAGTACAAAGAGGATCTTACACAGCATTACAACATCTTTACAAATGAAAGAGCTACGTATTTCCTCTCCTGCTGGTTTTCTTCTGTAGATTTTTTTATCTATTTTGCCTTTAACACTATGAAGCTTTTAGATAATTTCCTCTGAAAACTATTTTTCTCTGAAGACTAGTGTCAGTTGAAATATGAATAGTCAAACTCTATTACTGATCTTTTCAGCATCACAGTAGCTCGCAGAGACATCTAGATATTGAAGTAGATCTGTATATGGTCTATCAAGCATCTGGAATTATATTTTCCTCAAATTACACATCCCTATATTAAATCATTTGAGGTCATCCATAAACACCCAAGTGTTTAAATCAGATTATTCACTTTCAAATGCCTATGTCTTCCTTAGTGCTGACAAGGAATTTTTACATTATCCACTCACAAAGCTTGCAGCATTCTATCACCAACTTTATGGAAACTGTATCACTCTTCAAAGCCCTAGACCCAATCCCCTGGGTTTGCAAATTCAGCCACAACTCACTCAGCTGAGAATCCTTTTGCTCAGAGGCAGGAGGATTCCATTTCTTAATCAGGCTTTCAAAATACTCCTACAGATGCACACACCATAGTTCCTTTGGAGATCAACAATTAAATTTCTGCTTCTTGGTACAGATCAGGGACATCAAACAAAGGTAGATTGGGAATTGTGCCATAAACTTCAGTGGTAATCATAATAAAAGAGTTGGAAAGGAACCTGACTAGCTTTCATGACATATTTTGTGGGATTAAAGTTGTGGTGGTGAAGAACAGCCATAGCTTTAAACTGCTGAACTTCATTAATTCCAACCTGGAAATAACTAGGATGAACAAACAAGAAATCCCAAATGAAGTACTTCCACAGTACTTTGCAGAGTAAAACAAGACAGATTACCTTAGTGACTTTAGTGAGTAATACTCATTATCGGTCCCTGTAAATCTCCTTTCTCAGGGATTCATCTGGCATCAGAAGTGTGATCTGTTTCTGGGATCTTCCTTTCTTTGCTATTCTCCACTCTTTGTAGAAAAGAAGGCACTCTCTGAATACCTAAGTGAACATAAAAATGTATGTGAGCCATTACAAAATAGAAAAGTGTTTAAAGTGTCCCAGTGGTCAGACTTGTCAATTACTTGACTAATCCCTCCACTTTTAAAACATGTATCACATTTGTTGTTTCATCCAAAAGTGAAGTGTGGCATCACTCCATTGCCTGCTTTCCAAATCTTGAAGAAATTGTGTTCAAATCTGTCCCACATCTACCTTTCTAGCAGTCAGCCAGCTGCAAAGAGACTTTAGGGGAGGAATCAATCTTCTGCAATATTTTTGTCACCTTGGTAGGTACACCAGTGCACAAGGTAATGTATCAACTGCCCCTGCACAACATGAGAGCTGAAGTGTGAAGGATAAACACCAGCAAATCCCATGATTCACTTTCCCTGAGGCAGGGGGAAAAAAAAGGTTAAGGAATCCCTCAGAGAAAGCCCAGGCTGTATTTTGGGAATACCATATTGCTTTCAGAAATCACAATAGATACCTTCCGTACAAGCCTCCAGAAGTGCCTCTGTGCCTGCATGGTTTGTGAAAGAGGCACAGCCTGTGCAGGACTTGGCCACTGCCACATCACAGGGTGAGTAGGCTCTCATATATGTGTGTTTATATACTTCCAATCTTTCAAGACTATTTACAGTTAATTTCCAAACCTCTATAAAAATAATAATTTTACACTGGCTTTTCATGAATGAAAATAACAAAAAAATAGTAATTTCTATCACTATGTATTTTAAAATGTAACCTCTAGCACTTGAACAACGTGTCTGGTTGCACTTTCAGACATTATTACCAACATACTTTTTACATTCTTTGAGTGAGATGGGAAAGTCATGGGGAAGCTTTAAAAATTCACAGTGAATTACTTTATTTATGTTCTTCCACATACATTAATTTTTAGTACTATGCAAATATTTGTATTGGCACAGTATGCTCTGCTCTGGAGAATTTAACTGGATTCACAAATTGCTACAATATCCCTCTGTTAATTTAATCCTTTCACAGTAAATATTAATATATGACTATCTAGTAAGAAAAGATAAAGAAAAAATTAACTTTGAAATTAGATAAAAGTCTGTAACAATTACAGCATTAAAATTCTAAAAAAAATCACAACTTTGGATAGGTTTTTAGTCTGACTACTCTCAGCTACTTAGATTTTCATCATTTTTTATGGGGGGGGGGATTATACATATATACTGTCATTGGCTGCAATAGCAGGGGGCCAGACCAAATCACCCAAATAGATGCCTTCCACATCTGTGTTTCAATAAAAATGCTGTCAAATTAACAGTAACAGCAAAAAATGCAAGATTGCTAGTATCTCTGCATTTTTTACTGCATATAAACACTCCTTACACTCAACTAAACGTTGTGAGACAAAAGATGTTGACTTTTACTATTCTTGATTTCAGTGAAAATAGAATTTAAAGCATTTTATAAAAGACCAGCCTTTTTTTCCAAGCAAGGAATAAATAGGTAGTGTTTATTAAACCTTTTTATTCAATGCAGCAAATTGCAAATTTTTGCCCTTCTGGTTTAGTTTAATTTTGGTTCTTTCTACCAAACAGGGTGAGCATAAAGCAGTCAAGCATGCATAGAGGTTAAAACACCCTTGAAAGGCTACCCTGTTCTTGCTTATAATCTCCTCCCACAACTCACAAGCCTTACCTACTGGCCTCTTTAGTATCAGTTTTAGGTATCCAGGATCTCTCTATATTCCTTTTAAGTTTATGAAGGGGAAAATGAAAGTGTGAGAGAGGAACCAGGATAAGGCAAATCTTGCAAACACAGGGGTTTTTTCAAATATTTATTTTTCTCATCTTGAGGCCTTTAGGTATGTTTGATTTAAGGCACTGAAAGAGCAGTCATCCCAGCTGGCAGAAACTTTTTCACTAAGCAAACAAGCACAAGGATTAGAATCCTAAAAGTGTTCATATTGCATCACACTTGGTGGTAGCTAAAATTTCCCCCCTAACCAGCTCAAATGGGTTGCCAAGTCAGCTAAGTAATCTCACAGATATTTCTGTGACATTTTACTAGCAGCTCTGACAAATAAATGGATCTCATTAAAAAGTGGGTGCTGATTTCTAGTGATAGGTTGAGAGATATCTAGTTTGAGAGATATCTGCAAATATTTTCTATTGACTTATTTTGGTACAAAACCTATTTTGCATACACATGCTTTGTGCAAATAAAAGCTATTGAGACATACATATTCAGACATTGGTTGCAGAATTGTGCAAGTGGCTTTCTAAAGGCTAAATAAAGGTCTTTGTATATAGTGAGCACATGAAAATGTCCTGAGGGTCTGCATGACATGTTGTAGCAAAACTGTTCCAGGAAGAGGCAACAGCAGCCTACAGCCAATGTTCTTTGAATGATTTATCTGGAATTATCTTTGAATGATTTATCTCCTTTAAGAAAAATTAGTCTGAAACATGTGAAAAAATCCCATGAAAGCTCCCTTTTATGAAAGAATAGTTGTCCCAGGAGCAAAAATGACATTGGTACCATCCAGTAGCATGGATGACATTGCAATACACGGTCTACAATGTCAAAAATATTAATTATATATTCTGGTTTTACTTTGTAAGGGAGAGACGTTTCAGTGGTATGGTACAGCAAGCTCCTAGGTAGAGGCAAGAGTCCTTCACTTTTCAGTACTGTTAAAAGCTAACAAGAGGATCTTATTAAAGCTCAGGCTTCCCAAAACAATTGGATCTTCACCTCTTTGGTTGCCATCTTCATCCCACAGTCTTCACCAATTAACTTCATCTCTTCAGTGTGTCAATGTTTACTGTCTGGGAAGTAGTAAATCTCTGTTATGATCAGGTAAAAGTGTGCAAAACCTGCTGTAAATATTGAAAACCTTAAGCACTATTACATTCCTATCAACCCAACAATCTGGCCAGGTCAACCCAGTCTCTCCCATCTTCTTATAAAATTCCCTTCTGGCTCTTGTCCTGGATAAGGGGTGTCTATTAGGTGTACATATGTGTATATGGACAATGAGTGCAGCACCCAGGATCAGACTGCAGCTTGGAGGAACTGTATACACACACACATATGTATATGTGTTTTCACTAATGGACCTCCATCATGATCTGCAAAATAGTGGAGCAGGATGAGGATTTTAGTGCCATCCGTGCTTGTGTGACTGCTCTGAGTGTCTTTTAACATAGAAATCTACTATAGAAATCCATTACTGTATATTTGGGTTGTTTTGGTTTAGTTTTGGGGGTTTGTTTTGGTTTGGTTTTTTGTTTGTTTCTTTTTTTAAAAAGGAAGAACTCAACATTGCATATAAAAAAAAACCTACTTAGCTTTAGGTCGATGTTAATGGATGATGCCAAATAACACTATTCCCAGATCATTTGTCTACTTGCTGTTTACCACAGGCCTAGCTCATCAGTCAAAATACCTTTCCTGCAATGCATCTGTCTGTCCCCCTGGATCTGTAAGGTTATGATGATCAGACTTCTCATTCAAAAACATGATCAGAAGACAAGGATTTTGGTAACCTTTTTATTTGGGTAATAATGTGGATCTTATCCATCCAAAAGTGAATAGTCTGAAGTTGTGTCAGGGGAGGTTTAGGTTGGATATTAGAAAAAAATTCTTCACCCAGAAGGTGGTTGGACACTGGAACCGGCTCCCCAGGCAAGTAGTCAGAGCACCAAGCCTGACAGAGTTCAAGAATCATTTGGATGATACTCCCAGGCACATAATGTGACTCTTGGGGATGGTTCTGTGCAGGGCCAGGAGTTGAACTCAATGATCTTTGTGGGTGCCTTCCAATTCAGCATATTTTGTGATTCTGTGATTTTATATTTCCAACATCTTTGCAATGTATGGAGAAGAAATCTGGAAAAATGTGATGGGTAACTGCTATCCTAAACTGAAACTATTACTGGCTGTAGTTTTAACCAGCACAGTGTTTTCTAGAAAAAGCATTACTGTTCTTGCCCCACCCAAAATATTTGGCTATATACTTAACACTCTTTAGAAATTCACTGGAATTCTTCAAAGACTGCCATCTTGTCCTCTTTTTCACACTAAGAAAACAAACCAAAAAGAGTTTGAAATGTTACAAGATATATAAAAGCATGATATTTCTTAAGTTGTCTAAAAGTAGGAAAGTCTGGTCCAACAGCATGTAGACTCCAACAATGGAAAATTTTTGCAATATAATTTAACGTTCTTTACATTGTAATCCTTTTGCTAGTGCAAGCTAAAATGATGCTTTGTCTAAAGGTTGGGTGAGAGTTTTTTTAAAAACTGGAAATGACGGATAGAATTTTCATAGCAAGATTTGAAGGGCTGTGAAGATGTAAAAAGCAACAAAATATGGTTTCAATATGTCAAAACGTTCCCCAAGGAAACTAGATAAGGGTGTAATGATAATTAAGCACAGATTGTTGGGTGATGAATAGCACAGGCCTGTACTTACTAAATAGTGCTCTTGGTCAGTTCAGTAACATTTGGCTTATAAAAACCAGCAGTGGTTTGGTTACAGCAGATATGCAGCAGAAACAACATAGTTGGTGGTCCTAGCTTTTGCAGACTGTTGCTTTAACACAGTGTCAAATAGAACAAATTTTGGTGATTTACTGATGGACTAGATTTCAGTCTCTGGGCAACATGCCATGATGTTGGTGTCAGGGCTCTGTGGGCTGCACTAAACATATCTTTTCAAACCAACAGGCACATCTGACTTCTAATCTTTATGCACTATCCATTAGAGTCTTCCTGGCTGTAGCCTACCCATCACTTACTGCAAGTCTCTATACATATTAAGAAAGTAAAAACACTGCCTATCAAAATGTCACAAAGAGTTTTTTCACCCATGGTCAAATTCATAGCTGGCACTGAAAATGCCAGCTATGTGCGAGTGAGCAGAAAATATGCTGTTACACTCATGGGCTTAAAATAGTATGTCTAATTAGCATTTCACATCATAAACACCAGTATCTTAAAATGCTGTGACATACTCCTGCAATTCAAGTATTTTCCCCATGTAAAGGCAGATCTGGCACAATGTAAAAGTTGCCTACAGAGAGAGTGATGAGCCAGCTGCAGCCGTCTGCTGCCTTGTAGTGAGGCAACAGGCAGCAGCTTCCTTTGGAAGAGCAAATGCATCCTGAGGTGTCTCCACAAGGGTCAGAAAAACAGATGAGAGAAAACTGTCACTTCAAAACATGACCATCAGCTCATACTTATTGGTTTTATAGTCATTGTGTAAAAAAAAAAAAGAAAAAAAAAACCCAGAAATCTCTGCCAGTAAGGAATAAATTAATAGCCTTCAAAACTCCACCAAACTAGGTCTCCTGGGCCTGGCAGATTAACTCAGCACTGCCCTCTGAATCATTTTGCTGCCAACATGAGATAAAACAGCTATCTGCATAGCAGACAACTATGCATAAACTGTCCTTGTTGAGCACATCGAAACTACCCAGCCGGCAACTCCAGAGTTTTGGCTAGAAGTTTCTACTGCTGTATTTACACTCACTAATTCTTTATATTAATAGAGAGCTTACAATTATAGCAGAAAGTAAGATGCTAGCCAGGATTCCAGTTACAACCCTTATTTGACAGGAAGTTGATATGATTAGATTCAAATGATTGCAAAGCTATGTGGGGAATACTGGCAACCTTCTGTAAACCTCCAGTATGTGATGTGAATAAAAGGCTCAGGCTCCACACAGTAACACTTTATCCAAATACTTGAGATCAATTATATGGATTCTGCAGTTATGCAGCTACTCAGTCACAGATACTCAAATCCACTATCATCTGCTATATCTTCCAAAATAATTAACACCATCAATCACATTTGCTTAAAACAAAAAAGAGCAAAGGAACTGGGAGTTTTATACAAGAAGAAGTGATTACACATAAATTGTATCAATACATCACAATATATAATTCCAAAACATGATACACTATAGTATCATTATTCCTAAATGTGTGTGAAAGAACTATGGGAACCCATAAGCATCCTTCTCTCTTTGGCTTTTCTTAGGAGAAGTCACATTGAAATTTACTCCCACACCACTGCGCTCATTAGTTTGGGGAAGACGGCAGCCAGAGGGAGTGTTGGGGCTGGTTCTTTAAGAAAAAGGCATCCCACACATGTGTGGCTGCAGCTTAGCAAGTAAACAGCGTTAACACACAGGCACTGCAAAGTAGCTTAATTCCAGTCTATTCCTGGTACTTTGCTGGTGTGTGGTAGCAGCTAAGGCTAAATATTTTTCATACCAGAGCTTTCATTAGAGAAAATATGTTATAGTTTAGGAATTCTCAAGAAATATGTTAGTTCCAGATTACCAGAGATAAAACATGACTTATAAGTATAAAACCCAATGAATTAACATTGCACATAGTCAAAACATGATTAGATAAGGCAAACGTAACACTTAAAATCAGACCAAATTTAGTCCCAGCAAAAGGTGCTCCATTTTAATCTTGCACTGGGTTTTTTTGTCAAAATTCAGCACATTCACAACAGATAATTTTCCCAAGAATTTTTTTTTTCTTTATCTAGCTGGAAAAACTACCAGCAAACATAATTTCCTGAACATTATTTGACAAATGTTTTCTGCTACACTTTGTCTTTAAATATCTGTAGAACCAAGGAGCCATGACAAATATTTTTGTTCTCTAAATGTTAATTGACTAATTTTGTAACACTGGTCAGAAGTTCTCTGTGCCATTCTGTCTCCCCTATCCCAGACTATTCTGACAAGTGTGTTATAATCTGCTACTGGATATATGCTCAGCAATTGTTTTCTTTCAATAATATTAACAACCTCCACTTTTTCAAAGCATCCTGTGCCACGAGAGTTTAACAAAAAGCAGCCTTGACATATTATCCTGATACCAGAAATTATGAAATAAAGCAGAAGTAATTGAAAATCCAGAGAAAAGGCTAGTGAATTGTTTTACTTGACTTCTTTATTTATGCAATTTTCTTCTCAGCATTATTAAATTCTATTTTCCCTCTGTTAGAAAAAATATACTATCACCACGTGGGAAGCATTTTCCTGGGTAAGGAAAAATTGGTATAGGCAAGACAAGCTTGAGATATATAAGAAAATGTTGTCAAAGTCTTGAATGATTTAAATAAATCAGTAATTTTAGTTATCATCATTTAATGCTGTGAATAAAAAAATCATAGTATTAAATTTGAGAATGAAGAAATATGGAAAATAATAAGACAAGTAGGTGGTAACAAATAGCTAAGACAAAGGTAAAATTTCAAATACCTATGATTTTGCATTATTGGCTGCACATGAAGATTAGAGGTCTATTAGAAAAAAACTACTGTAGTTATAATCAAATTATATAATATTAGCATCAGTAAGTGAAACTAAACGTATATCTGGAAAGTAAAATAGGTTACAGGTTTGACCTCTAGATTTGTACAGCTGGTAGCACTTGAGAATAAGTTTACTCATGAGCAATAAAAATGTTCTAATGAACTCAAATCTGCACTGAAGAAAGTCCAAATAACAACCCATAGTTGTTTTAAAACAGGTCCTCTCTGTGGACAGGTTTTTAGGACACTGATCAAATCACTGTAGACCTCTTAGAGTGTTTAGCTTGATTTGGTAAAATCAATTTTGCAAAAAAATACTCATGCAATATTTGAGGTAGCACGGAAAACCTTAGTAGGAACCTGAAGGATGGCCATCTCAGCGACTGCTCTCTTTTTTTGTGCATTTTTCACTGTGATAGGAGGAATACAAATGTGAGAGGAGAAACCTCCCATGTGAAAATCAAAGCATGAAATGTGTGAATCTGCACAACATTGTAGCATTATAGACTGGTCTTGTTGAAAACAGAAGGATATATGCTCAGCCACAAAAAAAAAAAAAAAAAAAGTGAAAATGATAATCAGGATCTAAAATACAGTATGTATTGGCCTATACGTATTGGCCTCAGTTTTCACCAGTAGGACAGGTGGCCCTCAGGACAACTGGCCTCTGGAGTTGGTAGACAGAGATAGGAAGCCAAATAGCCCCCTTGTATTCCAGGAGGAAATAGTTGGTGACTTATTGAGCCATCTGGATCCTCATAAGTCAATGGGACCAGATGGGATCCATCCTAGGGTGATGAGGGAGCTGGCAGAAGAGCTCGCCAAGCCGCTCTCCATCATCTTCCAACAGTCCTGGCTCACTGGGGAGGTCCCAGACGATTGGAAATTGGTGAATGTTACCCCAATCCACAAAAAGGGCTGCAAAGCTGAGCCTGGCAACTACAGGCCTGTCAGCTTGACCTCAGTGCCTGGCAAGGTTATGGAGCAGATCATCCTGAGTGCAATCACA
>VYXB01007514.1:264369-370628 GCA_013397135.1 Pachyramphus minor
CACTTTGGCCACAACAACCCCCTGCAGCGCTACAGGCTGAGCACAGAGTGGCTGGAGAGCAGCCAGGCAGAAAGGGACCTGGGGGTACTAATTTACAGGAAGCTCAACATGAGCCAACAGTGTGCCCAGGTGGCCAAGAAGGCCAGTGGTATCCTGGCCTGTATCAAAAATAGTGTGGTCAGCAGGACAAGGGAAGTGATCCTTCCCCTGTACTCTGCATTGGTGAGGTCACACCTGGAGTATTGTGTTCAATTCTGGGCCCCTCAGTTCAGGAAAGACATTGAAGTGCTGGAGCGGATCCAGAGAGGAGCAACAAGACTGGTGAAGGGACTGGGACATAAGACCTATGGGGAGAGGCTGAGGGAGCTGGGGTTGTTTAGTTTGGAGAAGAGGAGGCTTAGAGGTGACCTCATCACTTTCTATAACTATCTGAAGGGAAGTTATAGCCAGGTGGGGATTGGCCTCTTCTCCCAGGCAGTTAGCAATAGGACAAGGGGACATGGGCTTAACCTCTGCCAGGGGAAATTTAGGCTGGAGATGAGAAGGAAATTCTTCACAGAGAGAGTGGTCAGGCATTGAAATGGGCTGCCCAGGGAGGTGGTGGATTCACCGTCCCTGGAGGTTTTTAAACTGAGATTGGACATGGCATGATCTAGTAAATGGATTGGAGTTGGACCAAGGGTTGAACTCGATGATCTCTGAGGTCTTTTCCAACCCAACTGATTCTATGATTCTATGATTCTATGATATGTATAGAGAATTCAAAGAGAAGTATTTCAGACTGCTTTATTTTTCTTTCAATTAGGTATTAAATGTCCACAAATTGTCTTGGACAATTTGGTTCAGACAAAGGAAGTAGCTCCTAAAAGAAAATTTAGTCTTCTTTCATGAGGAGCTTGCAGTGTTCTCAAACAAATCCCTTATGTAAGATAATTGGCCAGGAAAGTGTATTGGTTTTGGTATTATTCAGACAGAATTCATAAAGCATGTTTTATATCTGACACTAAACTGAATTATGATGGAACATAAAGATTATGTCATAAAACTCTGGCTCCCTGACAGCTTAAGGCACCTGTTCTGAATAGCAAATACCCTTGAATTTGAAACTTGCTTTCCTTAAACTTCCATTAATTAATTTTTTGTGGTTAAAATGTCCTGTTTCCAAAAACAAACATCACACACTTTATTACAAACATACTCCTGCAAAACAAGCAAAAAAAGATGAAAGTCAGGTAGGGTTTTATTCAAGGAAATAACTGTAGGAAATCACAAGTTTTCACCTCTCAAAGGTTGAGTAGCTGAAAAGGAAAGATTAATTATCCTTCAGAGGTGCCTATTTCTATAAAGGGAGCCATGGGTAACAAGCTTATACTTAACTGTAAATATCTGAGGGCAAGTAAGAAACATTTCTCTCGTGACAGATTTTAACCCTTTATTGTGACTGCCTTTCCTGTGTGGCATGTAGGATTTGATTTAGAACAAGTCAAGTCAGCAAGAACATAACGTCTTAGTACTTTTGAAACAGATGTATAACAAATTTTAAACCTTTCCCAATCTTTTAAAGAGAAACTTTATAAGACATCATAGTAAATGTGTGAAATTCTCCCAGACACCAAGTCAAGCAAACATCTCATGGGAACACCATAAGTAGTGCTACTCCTGAATTAAGTTTTGCTAGATGACGCATTAGGTTCCCTGCCAGCTTACTTTGTGTGTTTCCGTGGAATAAAAAAAAAAATCCCACATAAATTTCCCAAACTGTCCAACACCTTCAAACTCAATGGTTCCCCTGAATATTCTGTATTCTTGTTAATCATATACAAATTTATATTTGTTTAGATCACTTTCTACATCTTTAATCCCTTTGAATGTGGTCACAGAGGGTTTATATTTTGTTATTCAGAAGAAATTTTCAGGAGAAGAACGACCCCTATTTCTATCTCATTCTCAGTTACACATTTACCCAAAGCAGTAGGGACAAAACTCTCCACCTCTGACGGATATCTTTGTTGGAACTACAGAAAAGTAACATTCTTATTCTGTTTGTTTTTCCACCATTTGCTTTGTCAGAAAAGTGGAGCGAGACTGCCAATATCAACAACAACGCAACAGTTCCTGTTCTACCTTCTAGAAAGGAGAGATACTTTCTAAAACTCTGTTGGAAGTGTATTTGACTACAGCCTTAAACAAGTGCCAAAACTGTTGGGTTTACGTCTATTAAAAAGATATATCCTGCACAGTGAATGAGTTTGATTGTGTTTCTCTAACCAGTTTTCAGAAAAGCCCTGTCGTGCACTTTGCTTTTAAAAAAACACATGAAAATGCTTGTTAAATTATAGATGTGTTTCTAGATATTAAGTAGAGTATTGCTGCATTTCATTTTTTACTTCTATGTTGAAATTAATTTACAGCCCATAAGGAGCCTTAGGGGTTTTTAAGTCAAAGTATTCCTGCACAAATTATGGCATTATCAAGCCAGATTTTCTAGAAAAATTCTGGGCTCCAAAGGCCAGCAAGATTAAAGAGATGACACGAAAGACTATTCACACTTCATGCAAAAGATATGCAATAGCTGTGAATCATTAAACTCTGAAGGATCATCCACACTCAAGCTTCACTTCCAAGTGAGTAACTGCTTCATGTTTAATTGACCCTTGCCAGCAACACACAGTTGCAGCAGACAATACCAGCAGAACTGTCTGAATACAAGTATTTAAAAAGAAACTCAAAATCTGTCTTGTCAGAAACACTTAAAGTTTGTCACCTAGAAAAACCTGCTAAAAAGTTTTGTCTCAATACTGCAGTATTTTGTCCTGCATTCTCTGACAAGATTTTACAACACAAAATTAAAATACAGAAGAACTAACTTTACTTTGAGAGAAGAAAGAAGCTTCTCCTGTAGTGGTTACTTAAGATGTTCCATTCAGGTTCACATTTTGATAGTATAGAGATTTCTGGGTGAGTGGTCTCTACACAGTACATGTTTTCCTGGGATTTATGGGCCTCATCTCTAGAGCCTAAATCATGATAGAGTTGAATAATTCATATTCTAGGGCTCTGAGAAAATCTAGAGTCAAAGGGCAGAGGACAGACAACATATACTTAGGCACTTTGATCTCTCTAACATGTTACTTCCCACTCTCTTTCCAGTAGCTGTCTTTGCAGAGAATCTGCTAAGAGTGATGACAAATTACGAGACAGCTTAGTTATGAAAGAATCTCAGAATGACTAAAGTACAAGAGTAATGCCTTTACTGTGGAGTCAGTTCATATCATTGTGAAATGTGCTCCAGAAGAGCATCTGAAATGTGGTAGTATGCATGGAAGCCAGATGGTTCTGTTGTCTCCATGGAGTCTATCCTGGGTAACAAGCCGGTGCAACAGGCAACACAGAGGCAACCTAATGCTGGGGACAATACAGGAGAGCACACTGCAGGGCAGGGGAGTAAAAAGGTTGGAACCTTCAACAAAGTTGATCTCTCTGACAGTTGCCTCAATCACAGTTCCCTACTCTTGCTACTATAATATAGCACTAAATGTTCAACTTTGATGGACATAGTCAGATCATTCACTTCAGACAGAGGCTTTTCTTGGATTTCTGCCTTCTTCAATGACAATTTCACTCTCTTCTTGATCTGTACAGGTGTAGAAGTCCTGAAGGCTGAAAAGCTGCTGTTCTGTCTCCAATGGATGTATTCAAGCATAGTTTAAGATCTCACTTCAGATACTGTCCCCATACAGGTAGCAAAAATGAATCCTTATGCTTTTTTTGGCTTGGGAGCTGGTGAGATAAAGGCTACGGGGTTTTTCTAGCTCACTGGGACATATAAAGTATACATCTGTTTGTGGTGTGGCCTCTCTTCAAATACAAGCCTGCCTGAAGACACAGCATTTAAGATGCAGTTTAACAGCTTGCTAAGGAACAATAAACTAAGAACTACCAAAAAACAAGCTAACATTGGGATTAAGAAACAATAAACAAGAGACTGTGAGGGAAAAGTTTTTCTGGAAGAGTGAGTTCACACAGTAAGGAGCTCTAATCTGAATCACAGTAGTAGTTGTGCAGCTCTACAGCGTGAAACAGGAAGAATCATAGGCAAGGTGAGTCAATACAGGGACTGGAAGACAAAAAAATATGCACATGCAGGTGAACACATGTACACATGTGGAACCAGCACCTGAAGACTTAGCTCAAGGAGAATCTTAATTTGGAAAAATGAAAGGGAAAAGAGGATAAGGGGAAGAGGAAATGGAAAGAGAGTGACATATCCAGGTGTATTCAGCCATCTTCTGATACCAAATCTGGCCTCCATTCTTCTACGCAAATGCTCTGCTCAGGCAAAATGAAATTAAGAAAAACATCCGGACACTAAAGAGGAAATAACATGTTTCTCTCCGTTCTGTTCTGTCTTCCTCCTGCTGTGTTTCTGTGTTCATCTTTAAATGGCAACCTCTCACTGCAGGGTACTGATGTTTCTTTCTTGCCTCGAGGATTCTTGCCTCTTTTCTGTCTCAGTGTCCCTCAATACAAAGGTGTGCCAAACAAGCCCACACTCCAGTGGATCAGGAATCCCTCAACTGCAGGAAGCAGACATTGTTGGGTTTTTTTGCTTTGATGTTCTTTGTTTTTTTTGTTTGGAGGGGTTCGGGTTTTTTTCAGGGGGGGTGTGGGGGGTGTGTGTTGTTTTTGTTTTGTCTTCTTTTCTTTCTGAAAAAAAAGTCAAAACAGACTGAAAAGGAAAAGAAGCAAAAGAAAATCAACAAGCACAAGTTTACTTTCTTCTAAAAGTTGTTCACAACTAGTCAGATCAGATCAATTTGTCTTTAATTACTAATTAACCTGAAACTTACTTTGAATTGTAAGTAAATGAATAGGATCATATGAACACATTCCTTCTATGCAGAAAGAGCAGGTGGATGACATCATGTTTTCACTGCCCAAAATAAGGAGCAACACAAATGCAAATGAAGACAACATTGAAGCAAGGTCAAAATTAATGCTCCAGTAATTCTATTCCTTTTTCAGGCCCATTCAGTCAGATGTGTTTTTTTTTTTTTCTCATTGTCCTTAATGGTTGGCTTGTAAAAAAGAATTGTCTGGGTTTGGGTTTTTTGATCTCTTCCTAAATAAACATTTCTGAATGACCATTTCAAGTGTTTTGCAGAAAGCTTGGAGTAAGCCAGCAGCTTCTCTGTCAAATGTGTTGTGAAGCTAACATGCAAGTACTTCTGCATATCAAAGCAAAAGGATTTGATGAAGAGTCCAGATGTCCTGTTTTTGAGGTCAAAACATTGTTTTCTTTTCAGCTTCTACAAAACAGCCTCAGGAGTCCAATATTCAACTCCAGCTTTTGCACAAAGTAATTTTTGCCAATATATTTTTCTTTGTTCATGACCATCTTTAATGACTTTTGTTTTTCTTCAGTGAAGAGGAGGAAGCAGTGAAGTGACAAACTTAAAACAAAGGCATCATTTATATATGACACTTTATATTTTAGAAGAACTTGAAGAACTCTTTGGTTTAAAGTCAAGCATTCAAAGGTTGAGGAAGACCAGAACGAAAACTGCCGGGGCAAACTTAATCAGGCAATACAGGCTTTCATTACATGAATGCACACAAACATTTTCTGTTGGACTCCTGTCATCACTTGGCTATTGTATTGTGCTCATTACTGTGCATTCTGTACAACCTGGTTTTAAGTCCATGGAAGGAATTGCTTTGGGGAATAGTTTTATTGGTATTTCTCATTTTTTAACTCCTCAGTTCAGCTTTTCTGCCTCTTTTTGATCCCACTATATTCTGTCTCCACCATGTGTTGGCACCAGCGAGGTGGTTGTGAGCAGCCACTAATTTTATTTTCTGTCCCAGTATCCAAACTTGAACCAAGATTCATGGCCAGACTACACATGAGGTACCCTTTTCAACATGAGCATGACTTTAGTAGACCGGTTTAGGGGAGTATACCAAAACATCCTATGGAAAGTGCATGTGCAAAGTGCGGCTTTTCCTAGGACCTAGGAAGAAACTGAGCACGATAAGCAAGGACAGACTTCTGAGCTCTGGCAAGTTTCCCAACTTTGTGTAAATTACAATATCTCAAAGGTGAATTGGGGCAGATAATCATGACATGTACATAAAAGACAAATTTCAAGCCTCATTATTAAAGTATAGAATAGTAAAAGTTCCTGAAAGAAGAGAAATTCCAAAATTATTACCCTGTCCTCAGACAAGCATGATTTTTTCCAAATATAAAATATAATACACAACTTGAGGCAAAGTTATGGCATCGAAAAGTCCTAGCTTGGTAAGATTAAGAGTAACTTTAAAAACAAGGTTAAAAAGATTTTGATGATGGGAAACATCTAGGAGGCTTATCCATAGATAATATTACTGAGTACACTTGCCAAATCCAAAGATCTTCTTAAAATACCTCTTGTGTTGGGTAGATACTTCTTTTCTAATAAGCTTCTAGGCATTTTTAAATGAAATTAAATTCAAACCAAACAGGCATTTTAGTAAGACCAACACATTGCTGCATGATTTTCTAATTCCTTATCATCTCTGTATGCCCTATGAAAGTTTAAAATCTGATAGATGTGTTGGTTTATCAGCAAGTAAACATGTCACAGAATTTCACTTTTTGAGCTACAAGTTACATAATATAATTTACTTCTGCAGTGTTAGAAGGGTACTCAGATGTCTACAAGAGTAAAGAAGACCTACTTTGTTCTCCAAAGTCTCAGCTCCAAATATTTTTCCAGCATGTGAAAATCCTACCCAAGACACCCACCTCAGCACACATTTCTAACAGAAAGGAGAAAGTTCATTGGCTCACCAATATACTTTGGCATCTGTATTTATATCAACCATGTAGGTAATAGACCTTTTGAAAGTCTATCTGTCAGTTTGTCTGAAAAACCAAAGCTGGTTGACAACAGGAATAGCATTTAAAATGACAAGAATTTCACTATCAGACTTCCATTTTGCTTTAGCTTAGCAGATTTTCTTGCTTTTTCAACTCAATCTATAAAATTTACTGAAATGTCACGGTCAGGGGGTTGAAGTCATAATTAAGTTGTATGTCAGGATATCTTGATCTCTTCACTGTTCCCAGGCAAGCTTTCCCTTCTGACTACAGTTAGCTTCACTATGAACCAAGTAATCCTGTGATCTTTTTGAGGTGTGAGAAAAAAATGTCACAGGCATCCACTACCATTTATTCCTGTTTGCATAATTTTCCAGAAAAAACAGGTTATCCTGGAGTCTCAGTATATTAGATGCTACTGTCTCATGGTCATTATTCACACAGGACATACAGGGCTCTGTAAAAAACCCCAGAGTTGAATAGTAGGTCCAGTCATTCAACCGCTTGTGATATAATGCTGCAAAAGATTCACCTTTCAGAGGAAGCTTTCACAAGATCTGAAATGGAAAGCCTTCACAGGATAAAACCTGCACACCCAAAGAACTCCTTGTGGAGAAGAGTGCAATGAACAAAGGACACCTTTAAGATAAAGTGTAATGATATTTAGCTAGATCTTAGTGATTGTGTTTTAAAAGCATGTGAAGTAATGCTTGAATTTATTTGATATTATTTCTGCACATCTGTCTTTACCTATAGTCCTCTGAAGGCATAAGCCTAAATTACTTCCATTTTCTACTAGCCAAGCACCCTATAACTCTGTTGGGCATGAAGAAAATGTGTTTTACTGGTGACAACCTAGATTTTCTGAAGAAAAAAAATTAAAGAAAAGGGTTGAGACAAATATTCTTATTTTTTTCTCATCTGTCCAAAAGTCATTGTAGTGGTCTCTTGTTTAGTCAGCTGAGGTTCGAAGAAATAAGAACAAAAAAAGAAATTTGTACATGACTGCTTTATTGGTGAAACTAACATCAGCAGTGGGGTTCTAAGCATGAACTCACCAAAAACATAGTTTAATGCTCATTTTTTGTAGCAATAATGGAAGCATGTCTCTAAGGGAGTCTGCTTGAATCAGTTTATTGACGATATTCGTAAAAGACTGCCTAAGGGCTCAGCATGTAACCTTCATTGTAAACTGAACCCATTAGGAGCAGTAAGGACCCTAAATGTCAAGCAAAATTATTGTAATTTTTTAAAGCTCTGAGCCTTCTTGAGGAAGCAAACTCCTCAGCTACAAACATTGTGAAATTTATATTCTGCAGCAATAAATTCTGAAAGATGTCAGTATTGACAGAAGTTTTTCAACTGTGCCACCCTAAATGTCCTCAGTATATTACAGAGAAAATAGTAGTGCAGGTCGTGTCACAGGAGGGAAATATTCTTTGGCCACTCTCTTGCCAACAATAGTTATAAACAAAATATCACTTATTACAAATATTTCTTCTGAGACTGTTTCCCAGACTGCCAAAAGATTTATAGCATTTTCCCCATTGAGATTTGCTGATGTACAAAAACATGGTTAGGAAAACACGTCAGATGAAAAGGTTTTTTCTTACACCAAATAAATATACATTGCAAAATTGCCCATATTCATAAAAATATATGTACTCATTTTCCAAGAGGAAGAGAAAGTTCACATATGCCATTTGGCTGAACAGGCAACATTAAAGACATCGGGGTGCTCTGTAGAAAGCAAACTAGACAACCTGACATGATATTGGAGCAGTTAATAAGTTCACCTGAAAGGACCTTTTACTTTTACCTAGCTCATTATTAGTCTGTTTTCTTTAGCATTCTCTCCAAATGTTTTCCATTCTTCCTCTTTATTTATCAGTGAGCAAACCAGAATACATAAGGTAGAAAGACAATCTGTAAAGTCAATGTAGTTGAGCCTAGACTGCATGGCAGATGCAGACTTGGTCCTGATCTCCTTTATAAACCCTGGTTGCATTCTGCCTCTATGGTGGACCAGGACCTGCCCATGCACCATCCCTTTGTCCAAAAGGTTTTTCTTCAGAAGGAAACACTTGTACAGGATCAGAATCTACAGTGAACTCCAGTAGGTCCCTGGGTTCCATCATCAAGAGGGAATAATGAGAATACTTGCAGAGCTCATCTGCCCCACAGTTCACACACAACCACTATCTATGTTAGCAGCTCCATCCTTATCACCATCTTCAATTTTGGTGAAATTAAAGATATTCTTGACTTCCACTAAAATGGAAAATGTTTAAAAAATGTCTTAATATTTCATGACTACAGGAATTTCAGTAATATAAATCAGGCCTGCTAATCAGATTATTTTCCATAATCTTTCCACAATTGAAATTTCCTGTTGCTAACCTTATTTATTTCTGGGTTTTTTTTCCTTTAAGAAATCTACCTCTCCATGATATGAAAATTTCCTAACATCTCACAGTAATCTGTGTTTCCACAATTTGCTGGAATGTAGCATTTTCCCCTTTATAGCAACCCCTTATGAAATATGAATGCTACAAATCAGCAAACACTTTAGGCATGCTGAGAAATAAACTGTACATGACATTTGAAATAAACCCAGTGAACTCAGAGCAACTTGAAAAACTAAGTTCTAATGTACTTATGCTTTGGTCACTATAAATAATTTCTTTGATTTGCCACTACCTGAAGAAACACATAGAAACAAGATAGTATATGTGTATGTACATATTCCTTGCTAAGCCTACCTAGGAGGAAGGAATGTCTTTAGGAAAATGTAGTAGTTTTGCAAGAAGGCTATAGATAGTTTTAAAGGTGCAATACTTTGTCACCAGTATGTTTAGGTTTTTCCTTCTATGAAATATTTCTGCAATGAAAAGCAGGATGGAGTGATAACATAACACATCTCTTAAGGAAAGAATCACACTACCAACTGTTTCTTCACCAACTGTTATGTGAGAGAGCAGAAAAAACAGTTTCTTGGACCACATGGCAGCACCCACCTTACATGGAAGTGTAGTAAAATGTGAGATGAAGTAAATAGCGCCTTTTCACCTTGCAACCCCCAGTGAAAACCTAAATCTTTGCCTTTCCCAGAATATTTTTCATCCTGTGTTTCCTGCAACCTCTCTCGCAGACCTAAGTGCACCTGTGTGGAAAGACACATAGTACATGCACAGTTTTTATCCCAGTCTTATCAATGCATGATTTACCCAGGAAATTACAAGTTCCAGAGTATCACCACGAACATAACAATAAATACCATTTCTGCTTTAGAAACAGTCATATTAATACAAACTAATTTTATATGAAATTTCAACATTGCATGCCAAGATCCTGAAACTGTGGAAATGGTCCTTAGAGGATTGCACACATCATCATTCTTAGAGCTACATGTGAGTAAAAATAAGAGACATTATTCAACACAGAAACTTAATTTCAAATGCATGCAGTTTTAAACATCATTATGTCAAGTCATTGAAATAAGGTGACAGGGACTTTACCTCTGTGTCTACCTTTATCTTGTACAGTATCTCTAGGACCAGGAGCAAAGGTTGAAATCTGAATCCTGCATACACTTCTGTTGTTCAATTCCCAGGCTTAGTATTTTGCTGTTGATCTGTGTTGCAGAATCTGCCACAATGGCACATTTTAAAGTAGAAACCCAACAGACTAACATATATGCTTTTTGATTGTAGCTCAAATCTACCCAAACGATATATATTGGACTTCACACACATTAATTGTTCAATTACTTTTTTTTTTTNTTTTTTTTTTTTTTTTTTTTTTTTTAAATCTCAAGATAACTCTCTCATTGCTTGGACTCTGTGAATGAAAAATAATCACAGATGGAAGAGCAACCTGAGTACACATAGTCTGTGATAGCTCTTTATGATATGGCATACCTGACAGACCTACTATCAACAGCACATTTGCTTACCCCCTAACAACAGGATGGGCTTACCCTTTGATTCATTCAACTCCTGAGGCAGGTAAATTGATTTAACAATATCACGTGAAAATGCAGACATTGCAAGCACAAAACACATTGTGAAAAAATATGCTTATTTTGACAGGAGGGAAGGAAAAACTTTAATGAAGTCTTCCTATGCTTGTGGATCTATGGAATATTTAATGTCAGGTCAAATCTATAAAGAATAAACTTCTGTAAACATGAGGTACAAACATTAGGGTTGTCCAGTTCTCTGTGCTCTGAAGCATTTGACATTTGTGAGATAAAATGATTGTGACACCCTGAGCACCCTTTTGGCAGGTGATGACAGTTCCACAGTAACAAAAAACTTAAAAAGAAATCCAGAACTTACATAAACAGAAAAGTTAGACTACTTCTTCCCTTGGTTGCCCTATGACTGATACCATTCATTGGATATGTATAATTTTTGTTTTGAAAGTAGCCAGAACAGTTCAGGGTCTCTGTCATTCCCACAGGACAGACAGAAGGGATTATAAATGTGGTGGAAGGTAGTATTCCACATTCAGAGCTTAAAACTACTTCTAGCCAGTCTTGTGTTGTTTAATTGAATCATGAATTTAACTGAATTGAATCATTTAATTGAATTGAATCATTTAATTGAATTGAATCATTTAATTGAATTATCCTGGATGACTTTTGTGTCTTTTACTGTTCTTTTTCTCCCACCCACTTCAGAAGGATAAACAAAACAGGTAGAGCAGGCCATTCTGATTTCCTTTCAGATTCCCAGGTAAGCAAAATCCTTTCATGGTTCCAGCTGCCTTAAACACAATAACATACCTGCAGCTCTGCCTGTTGTGTATCAGTGTTTCATTGGATTCAGCACTATCTCCAAAGCACTTAAACTTCGCTGCTATCTGGGAGGTCCCCCGGTGCTCTCACATTAATGATGATGTTGTACATCACATTCCCTTTCATATGTTTTATGGACTGGTTGTCCAAAAAAGTATTCACACACAAACAGAGGTTTCCTTGATAGGCTTTTAACTGCCAACTCTACCAATTAAGTCTGAAGACAAAACTATCCTTATCACAGCAGTAGCACCTCCCCATCCACCAACCCAAAGCATGGGTGGTTCTCACATGCCTGTCTCCAGTCCTCTAGGAAGCACTGCCTTGACCTGTCCTGTGACTTTACCATGTGTAGCCATTTATGTGATCTCCCCTTACACAGTGGCTGAAGAGGAGAGACTTCAAAAAAACCAATCATTTCTTCTGGTTTTCTGCTACTTTCTATTTTATAAAAGACCTTCAGGAACGATGTGCTGTCAGGCTTCCAGGCCTTTTACCACTCAAGAGAAAAAGTCCCACATAAGTGCTCTGTGGAGGTGAATCAAAATGTCTGTTCAGCACCCCCTTTGTGCCCATCTCTTAGCTTATTATCACTACCTTGCCCTGAAATCTATATACCTCAAACTAATCTCACAGTCCCACTAGTAGGTCTGGGACGAAGTTCTATGCCAGTCAAGAATATAACCAGTGTAAAAACACTTTGCCTTTTCCTTGATGGATATGAGTAAACAGCTCCTTCCTGATTTGTGATGCTGCTCTTCTGGAATTCTGGATAAAGATCTTGTTCAGGTGAAAAAGTACTGCATCTCTTGATGTCCAGCTGCAGGGACCCAGGGTCCCAGGGTCCAATCCATCCTGTAGCATTCCATAGAGGAAAAGCATTTAAAAGATTGTTTTCAAGCTTTTCCTACAAGCAAAGGTTTGAAGTTCAAACTACACTCAACACTTTTTAAAAACAGCATAGAATCATGGAGTCATCAAGGCTGGAAAACACCTCTAAGATCATACAATCCAACTGTCCAACCAGCACTACCACTGTAACCCCTAAACCAACTAAACCATGTCACACAGCGCCAGATGCAGACACCTCTTAAACACTTTCAGAGATGGTGATTTCACCAGCTTTCTGGGCAATCTATTCTGAGCCCAACCACCTAACAGTGGAAGATTGTTTTCTAATATTTAATCTGAACCTCCTCTGCCTCAGGGTAATTTCCTCTTGTGCGCTCACTGCAGGTGTGGTAGAAGAGACCGACCTCCACCTCACTACAACCTCCTTTCCCCTGAGCCTCCTCTTCTCAAGGCTAAACAAACCCAGCTCCCTCAGCCCTTCCTCATAAGACATGTTTTTTAGACCTTTCACAACCTCTGTTGCCCTTCTCTGGACATGTTTCAGCACCTCAATATCCTTTTTCAGTGAGAGGCCCAGAACTGAAAACAGAATTCAAGGTGCACCTTCGTCAGTGCAGAGTACAGGGTGATGATCACTTCCCTAGTACTGCTGACTACACTATAATTTTTACAGGCCAAGATGCCATTGGCCTTGGCCATCTGGGCACACTGTTGGGTCATATTGAGCCACCTGCCAACCAGCACCCCCAAGTCCCTTTCCGCTGAACAGCTCTCAAGCCATTCCCCAAGCCTTTAGTGCTCATGGGGCTGCTGCAACTCTAATGTTTCATCTCATCTAAACACAAGGAAGACTTTAAAAAAAGACTATTACCAAAGCAGGTAGACAGAATTTTCAGAAGTCAAATGCTTAAAGAAAAGGAGAAACTGGCAAATAAAACTGTACAAATAAATAATAATACTATCTGCATATTAATAATTTGATATATTTCAGTATTTTATTTCAATTTAAATTTTCTCTGGAGATAAAAAAAGTATTGGAATTAAAAAATAAGTTGGACATGTTTATTTCTCTAATGAGCCTAGCAAAGGACAGAGCACCAAAGTGACCTCGGGAGGTTTGAATCCTCCCATTTATTTCTGCTACATCCTTTGGCATCATGAGGGACAATCACAGTTCTATTACTTGAAGCACCACATTTTCTCTGGCTTTGAGGAATTCAGTAACACTCATATCCATCCAGGATGGTATTCAAAACACCATTTACTTCCCTTCCCTTCCCTTCTTCCCTTCCTTTTTCGTTTTGTTTTAGGTTTTTCCTGTTGCGTGAAAGTAAGCTATTCCTCTTTATAAGCCCTTCACAGTATATCAGTTTATATACACCACTTCTTATTAAGTAAACTCTGAGCTCAACTGGCTTACATACCTAGCCCCCATTACATATTTATTGAATTTTTAAGCAGAAAAGGCTCTGTTCAGTGTTGGAGTATGCATAATAAACATCTGAACAACTTTTTTTCAAAGCTTTATGTCCCATATCTCCTACTATGGGAGGTCTTCAGAAACACTAATAAGGGCACTTTGAAGGCTGCCTGTCATGGCTGTCTTGCTGATTTTGTTCTTGGCAAAAATGTGACCTTTTAATAATTCACACAATCATATAAAACCAAGTTAACTGGCAACATGAACAGTCAGAAGTTCAGGTCTGAAAAAGAAAATTAGTACCTTCTTCAGTGCATAGTAGCATCAGGTGAAGATTATGACTTACAAATACATTTTCTAGAAGAGTATAATGAATAATTTTTTTGCCTTACTAATTTCTTCAGGTAGAACTGTAGATGTGATTGTAAGCACCACATTTTTGTAAGCTCAAAAGAACTGAAGTTTTTCAGTAATGTTCTACACTGTATCAGCAGGTGGAATATCCAGCTCCATTTTTACAGACAAAGAAACCAGAGCTGAGGAGAATGGTTTCCCCTCCAGTCACGTGGCAGAGCTATGTGAGGGTCAGGAACAGACACTCTGTCCCGTAAATAGATGTCTTGTCTTGCCTGCTGTGTCATGTAGCTTGTCTGAGATATATTTTCATTGCTGTTGTAGAGCATGAGTGCTAGAGAGGATGAACACCTTTTAATTTAAATTTTGAATATTGGATTTTGCCATAGATGTCATATAGAAGGGTCAAAGCCACAGGTATTTCTTAAGAACTAGAAAAGAAATATACTTGCTTTTTGAATAATGGAGACTTGATTTGAACCTGTTATGGTTTTTTCTAAGAGGAGAGTGAACATTTACTCAGACACAATCTTTATTTATTTGGTTTGTAAGCTGGGTGAAAAGCACTCAGCAATATAATCTGAAATAACTGAGTGAAACTATTGGGAACTTTCAAGTAACCCTTTTTAAACACTAGTGGCTTACTTTCATCCTCAAGCTTCCTGGAGTATTTCACTGTTAGTTTCATAGTACATTTTGGACCATGTTTTTCTTTTTTCCTTCAAAAAACACTGAACAATGAACGCCTTCACTGTCCATAAGAACAAAACTGTGATACAGATAGAGATACAAGCACTGAGCAACTTCTCTGTTTTACTTGATTCATTGTCTCATATCAGTAAGATATATGCCATTCCCTGAACAAATGGTTTTAAAATTATGTAAGCAAAACCTACAGACAGTTTTCTTGGCTATAAAGCAATCAGTCAGAAAAAAACTTTGAGGTTTGAGTAGATGAAGTGTTTGAACTGGCAACTTGTGTTGTTACTTCTGGAACAAACCTGGGCAACAGGAAGACTGGCTGTAATTAAAAGCATTATGTACTCTGATAAATAGGGCTGCATATATCATTACTAGCAATTGCCATTGGAAGGGTGTCTATAGTGGAGAAGGAAGGGTAGATTACTGTGGAGCCAGGAGAGTTTAACGTTTGGCAGAGAATAAGAGCCTTCGCTTCTGAAGGGGGTAAGCTAAAGCTTTTTTAATTCTTAACACATTTCTGAGTTTAAAATATATTACTTAATCAGATTTTTTTTTTTTTTTTTAACACCATGGTTTCAGGTTCAGTGATCATCCAGATGAAAGTCTCCCAGGACTGACCACACATGCTCAGTTACTTACACTCTCAGGTTGATTAACAAACAACAAGGTTTTCCAATTAAATATCACAGTGTGGGGTACTTTTATGCTGTAGAAAGCACTATAGTTTTCACTGTGGAACTAGAAATGAAACTTATTATTGAAGGGAAACAGAATGGCACATTTCTAAAATGTGCCCTTCCATTGCCAGCTACAAAAGGGAAGCAAAACTATTTCAAATCTTAGTCTTTCCCTTTTGTCTGCAACCTTCCTAGTTTCTCCATTTGGCCAAAAGTATGAGGATGAGGTGAAGCTCCCAAGCTCTGATCTCTTTCTAGCCCTAAGGTCCTGTGCACATCAAGTTCATCTTGAGAAGTATAAGTATCCAATAATCCCTGCATTGGTAAAAGCTCTCAGAGCTTCTGCTAAAACAAACCCCTAAAACCTCTCCCAAAAGTTTCTCTGTTGAATGTATGTAAAAATCTCTGACACACTGTGGATCCTCAAAAGAATTTTACTAACATAACAAATTTAAAATGACAAAAATAAATCACTAACTGCAGAAAGGTTCAGCTTATACAGTGTGACAGATATTTCCCTCTTTTAAAATGTTAACTAGATTAGTGTTGGTTTCTTCAGTGATAAACAGCTATTGGGGATATTTAGAAGTACCCACACACATGAAGACAAAGAATGAAGCTGTTTGGTGCTTAAATCTCCAAGCAAAGCAACTCAGTACAAAAAAACTTCACCAAACCTTGGAAATTAACTTGCTTAGTGTTTTCTGTAGACACAAATCCATCAACAGCAGCAGTCTGGAGCTGAATTTCTACTGACATTATTTTCTTATCCATGATGTTCAAACAGCTAGGTAAAGACACAGGAGTGGATTTGTGCTAGAGTAATAAAACAGTTTGACAGAGAAAGAAGAGATAGTGTGATATTAGGTAAAGTCTACATCAATCAGTGTTGCTCCCCTCATAAGGGAAACAATCACATATGCCTCCCTTGGCCTAATTTAATGCTAATGTTATGTTATTTTCCACAATACTACTTTAGCATTTCCCTTCAGCTTTCTTAGGAAATGCTTGAACTCCTTAATAACCACTCAGTGGGAACTCAGGTTAAAAAGCAAATAACAGTGAACTGAAACTAAAAACTTACTTATCCAGTCACATTTTAGGATATGAATAAAGCATATAATATAGCATAAAAAGTTTGTTATCTTAAGCATTAACTTGTTTTAGAACATTGTCTTGAGTAACCATTTGAACTTAATCTGAACTTCTAAAGGTCATTTTTCTATAGATACAGTAAGTGATAGCTCTTCATCTCTTACAATAGAAAAGCAAAGCCCAGCCCTGAAGACCCTGAAATGAGCCTAACACATTGACTTGAGACATGGATTCTATCCAGTTAGACGGCTTCCTCTTCATTTCAGTAACAGTAGCCAATTAGCAAGATTTGATAGCACTGATTTTGTTGCATTTTGCCACCATTTTTACTACAAAAATCACTCTAGCAATGACAGACCCTTGCTATGTATTTGCACCAGACCATGTTATCTCTATATGTATTTGCTAACACAAACAGTGCCTGTGAGATGAAATAATGCCACAGTCAAGCCACAAGCACACTCCATGGGATAGTTTAAATTTGAGAAGTTCCCAGCTAATATTCCAAGGAATGCTACAAAACATCTGGAGAAGAAAAACTGTGACTGCAATTACCAAATAGAGAAATACTCACAGCAGATTAGTTCACCATGCACTAAGGAGGATTGGACGTTAACAATAAAGCAGACAAGTTTTCCTAGCTTCTGCTACCTTGATCCTCCCACAGAATCTCTCTCTGTGAGTAGTTTAATTTAGTCTGTTCAAAAACACTTCTGGAAATTCACAGAACTATGTGGGTTTCCAAATAAGAACTTTTTCTTTTCTGTGACTTTTACATGAAAATTTGCAGTGCTGTATGAATTTGATGAAGAAATAAGCTAGAATTTATTGGTAGATAAAAGAATTCAAAGTCACAGTAGCTTGTCCTTATACACAATAATAGTCCTAGATGAGTTGAGGGGCACAGTACTGAATGCTCTCATGTTCAGCGTTTTACTTAAAGTAATGTTTGGATTCACAGTGTTTAACAGATTTAAATATTTAGAATTATAATGAAAACATTTTACAAATAGTATTTTATTTGATTGATTTAATTCACATTTATCCATGAGATGAGGTTGTCCTGATGAGGCAAGGCTGTCTGCCAAGATGATATTTTCCTCCCTCAAATGACAATGGATTAGGTTCAAATACACAGAAGGCAGATTTTAAACACACCCCTACAGCACAGTCATAATGTTTGTATTATTTTTTCAGGTAAAATACCAAAACTGTGTAACCATGTACCAAATTCAGATGGCTGTCCCAAAGGGACTGGGCATCATTACATTAACTTCCGTTGCAAGACCGAGACACAGTCACTAACTGGTGTTCAGACAACTGTTCCAATAAAAGCTGGGATCATGTATGTCTTGGATCAATTTATAAATCACTTATAGGCATGACAATGTTAACAGTTAACCAGCTTGCTGCTTGAATTTAATGCAATATAAATGGGTGGTGTTGTCCTTTACTTTTTTGTTTCATGAATCCTCAGCCTACTTTCTTTTATGAAATGATGCCAAAAATCTGTTTGTTTAGCTGTTTGCATGGTTTTATAAAATTCCACTCAGCAACCATTGCACATGAAAAAGTATAACATTGAAGGCAATTGTAGTAATCCCATACCCTCTGTTTTGTAGCTCTGTCTCCATGTCCTGCACTTTCTGTTTAACTTGAAAGTAAAGCATCTTTATCTGCTAACATTACTCCATTCCTCCCACTCTCCCAGGGGCTTATTCTTCAGCTTCTACTTTCAGTGTCTAAAGTAAAAGAGAAATAATGGAATCCCTCTTCCCCAGTACAAGACTTCCTCTCTTAGATGTCCGTTCCTGTTTGCACCAATATTCCAGACGGATAAAAAACGGAAGTTGTTCAACATAGTCCATCAAAATATGAGGCTGCTCAACAGAATAAAGCATACACTGGGTCCGTGCCAAACCTTCCTTCACCCCTTGTTCAATATAAAAATAGTGAATTAAATAGCAACTATGTTTTTATACACTGTTAAATTAATTTTCTTCCAATAGAATCTGTTTGAGACATTCTGAGGTGGCAGTTTCATCTGGAATCTTTCAACAATACCAAAATTCATTTCTAATAGTTGTGGGGAGGGGACAGAGAAGAGAACATGCAGAACTATTATTCCATCAGATTTCAAGGACCAGCTGTGACACAAAAGGAAAGAGTGGGAACAGGATCAGCAAACAGTCTTTCATTTCTCCTGCAAAGCAAAATACAATTAAAACCAGAAACTAGAGCAAGTGAGAAAGATGGAAGGGAGGTAAAGCAGAGACAGGAGAGGATACTACTAATAATTTTTTTAAGTATAACTTATAAAAAATTGGAAAACAGAGTTTAGGTTGAACTGGGAAAGGAAAATGGTAAGAGTAAATATGAAACAGAGTCCACAACATGGGTAAAGGCTGGTAAACTGGTGTTTTTACATCCACTGCAGAAATGGCCTCTTCCAGGACCATTTTAGTGAGGAACTGTTGTTTCTGCCAAGGATGTCTCCTCTGGTTGATCTGCCCTGGCAGAGAAGAAGAGGGCAGGAATGCATGTGAACATGGCTCCTCCATCTTCTCTCCCACAGCACCTCCTTGGATGTGGGGCTCAGAGTTCCCCAGTGTGAAGGGCTCAGATGCAATAGGTCTCTGTGTCCAGGGGAAGGGTGGCCTGAACTGAAACTCTGTTTTGAGATGCACAGTTACAGAATAGAAATACGACAGCACTGAACAATGAAAGCTCATCACTGATCTATGTGGCCTGAACACAGACCATGAGCAACCTCATAGCCCTGATGATAAGCAAGTCCATTAGAGGACCAGTCTCTTGTTTGCCCAAGGGACACTCATGACTTTGCCTGGCTGAAGGTACCCAACAGAAGAGAGCAGTTCTTGTCAGTGAAGGTAAAAGAAGACTCTAGCATGTGCTTGCTAATTTTCTCAACAAATAAACTAGATATATTTAACATACAGTAAAAATGTTGGGGATCAGCATGGATGAGGCAAGCTCTGCTACACCTTGTCCTGAAAAGTCACTTCAAGCAAGAGAAGTGGACACCTTGCTATGCTTCTGTCCCCCAACAAGACTACTCAGGAACAGAGATGTCAACTGGTCTCCCTCCTCTGGCTGCTGTTAAGCATCAAGGAAAGCTTGATATGAAAGTGGATTTCAGCACACAAAATCATCTGTGTTGGCAATGACCCAAGGCACAGCACCTTGTTAAAAAAAAAAAAAAAAAAGGCTTAGGGAAGGACATGCTACAAGTAGGCATAACTGCAGAGGTTGCAAAGCAAAGGCAGATTTGCATTGCCTGTTGTAGCCTTTGTGACCCTGTTTTAGTGTCACAAACATTTCTATCCTGAATACCAAGTTAATTTTCTAAAGCATCTGCCGAGAGTGGGGTCAAACTCAGGATCTCATTTTCTTCATCTCTGTCACTTGGCTTGTGGGTTTTGTTTCTGGAAGAGAAGCTGCACACACTTTGGCCCAGGGGACTTGACACATCAGTGGGAAAAAAAACCTCCTTACACAAAACAATGGTCCCTTGAAGTGGTTCTTCATTCCTTCCACTGAAATTCTGTCTGGAGAGGAATTTGAGGAGTAACACTAGCTGACCTACCATGCTTCAAATGTAGGGAAGTACACAGCAAATTCCTCTGAGCCTGAGAGCTAAACTTGGAGAAACAGCTCATGTCTCACAGAATTCTCTCTGCCCAATACCTTTTGGCCAGTGCTCAGCAAGGCTGTTCGCAAAATAATGGAGGAATTCAAAACTGTGGTTGTGTGAGTAGGGTGAAAGGCAAGCTGTTGACACTGAAAAACCGACCTAGAAATAAAAAAATCTGCTTGCCTCTTTTGTAGGTGGGATTAAGAAGCTGATGTATTTGAATAGAAAACTTACGAGCAATATCCTTCATAATTCAGAGTTTTAAGCTTAATGCTGAGTGCTCTGACTCCGAGAAAGAGAAACCACAAGGATCTGACCTGCTCTCATTGCCTGCATGCTACAAACCCATCCATGTCACCCTACTGTCCCCCAGTAGAGTCTAGTTACTTGTGCTTTGCTGAAACACATCTCACAAGACAACAGTATGTCTTCATTAGATGATAAGATGGAAAGCCTATCACTTCTCTTGTACCTAACCTCAGTTGTTTCTATCACACTTCAAAAGGCACATGCCTCATTTCCTGTTTGAATTTGTCTGCCTTTGACTTGAAAGCATCTTTGCTATGTTTTTTTTCTTCCAAAGAGCCTTTTAATATCTGCTGCTTTCTGAACATACTTATGCACCAGTCAGGCCACCTCTAAAACTCATTGTATGCTGTGAGTAATCCTGCTTCCATTTTTTACACTCTTCTTTCAAATCCAGGGCCAAATCTGAAGGCAGAATTCCAACCTCTTTCTCATTGATGCAAATCACAAAATTAAGACCATTTCCTTACTCCTACCACTCTGTTGATTTTTTTTAGTATCATTAAGGATCAAGGTGGATCAATGTCGCATCACTTCTTGATTTGTCTGTTCTCATCCCTGAGTCTACTATTGGCTGTCAAACCAGTTTTCTATTTGTTTGTATAGATTTTTGTTGAAAAAACAGCACTTGGACATTAGTGAGGAAGTGACCAGCTAGTATTTTCTTTAATACAAAACACAGATAACCTTAAATGTTAAAGATCATGAGACTGGGAAATGAGAGGCTGAAGAGAAACACTGTGGAAAGGGACCTGGGCGTCCTGGTTGACAGCAAGCTGAATATGAGTCAGCAGCGCCCTGGCAGGGCTAACTGTGTCCTGGGGGACATTAGACAAAGCATCAACAGGCAGTCAAGGGAGGAAACTTTCCTGTTCTGCTCCGCTCCGCAGTGGTGCAGTTTCTCCTTGAATATTGTGTGCAGTTTTGGGCACCACAACGTAAGAAAGATATTAGGCTATTAGAGAGTGTCCAAAGGAGGGCCATGAAGATGGTGAAGGGTCTGGAAGAGAAGCTGTATGAAGAGCAGACTGAGGAGCTTTGTCTGTTCAACCAGGAGAAGAGGAGACTGAGGAGAGACCTCACTGCATTCTTCAACATTCTCATGAGGGGAAATGGAGAGGCAGGTACTGATTTCTTCACTCTCATGACCAGTGACAGGATTCAAGGAAACACCATGAAGCTGAGTCAGGGGAGGTTTAGGTCAGGTATCAGGACAAATTTTTACACCCAGAGTGTGGCTGAGCACTTCCAAAGGAAGTGGTCACAGCACCAAGTCTGTCTGAGTTTAAGAAGCATTTGAACAATGCTCTCCTGCCCATGGTGTGATTGTTGGGGTGTTCTGCATAGGACCAGAAGCCAGGAGTTGGACTCAGTGATCCTTGTGGGTTCCTTCCAACACAGCATAGTCTATGACTTTTTGATTCTATGATTCTATAAGGAATATCAGCAGGCTTGGTAACATTTTTCAGATCTTCATGAAGTATGAGAGGCAGTTTAGAAATGGATATAAACTTATGCATTCTTTTCAAATTGAATATCTTTGTCAGGTTTTTTATGAGTTCTCTTATTCCTTTCAGGAAAAAAAAAAAAAACTGGGTAAATAATTTAGCAATGGAAAGAACTATTTTATCTTGTCAGAAAACAATTTCCTATAAAGTTGAACACTATCTTCCTTTATAGCCATAGACCAATGCTAAGGCAATGTTCTTTTCTTTCAGGCAGTTTGGATTGTAACTTTCAACTGATGTTATGTAAATGTTGACTCAGTTAAAACTCTTGAATAAAGTACTCTCTTGGCTATATGGGCTGTTGGAATCTGAACTCAGCTCTGGACTGGAGTGCCAATTAGAAAAAGCCTTGTAAACAAGTGTGAGACAAAACTCTACATTTAAATTTAGGTAATACATGGGATAGAAGCACGCAAAATACAGAGCTAAGCATTCTTCATGTGTGTTTTCTGAAACTTTAACTGTCCTAATGCTGTGTACTTTTCAAGTGCTTCTTCCATGTTACATCTCACAGACAGCTAAGTAACATTAAACTGTAATTGAAAACGAATTTGGTTTGTTTAGTCTAAAGAAGAGAAGCCTGAAGGAAGACCTGATAACAGTCTATAAGTACAGAAAGGGTTGCCGCAAAGAGCAAAGGAATAATCTGTTCTTTATGTCCTGGGAAAGAGGACAAGAAGAAATATACTCAAATTACAGCTAGAGAAATTCAGGTTGGATATCAGGAAAACCTTTTTATCTGCGAGAATCACCAGGCGTGGGAATAGATTGCCTTGGGTGATTGTGAAATCTCTGTCACTGTGAGCTTCTAAGGAGGGGCTAGACAAATGTTTGCCAGGGGTGGCAAAGGCAGAGTCGAATTCTTGAGGCTGAATGTAAACTACATAACCTACACAAACCTCTGCCAACTCTATTTTCTGTGATCTTTTCCTTTACTCTTCCCACTTATATAAGGGAATTTTGCATATTTATAGAAAATCATCAGTTCCACAAATCATTTGAAATACATATTTATTCACAAACTTTCATAAAAAGAGAGGAGTAAAAGAAAAAATCTTGCAACAGCATGTAAAGAATAAAAATTAACAATACATTACAAAGACATGACATTACTGAATCCCTGAAACCATCAATCCCTGAAACTAGCAACATAACATTATAATAAATATTCTTCATTAAAACCTTTCATAACTCAAAATCAGTAAAGGCATTAGAACCTGTGGCTTCATACGTATATATACAGCTCTCACTTGTAAAAGCATATTTCTTGTAGTCCACATTTTTTCTTACCAAAGCTCAAAAGTTCATAATGATGAGAGAAATAAATGTGCTGCAGGTATCCAGATCAGGTGACTAACTTGTAAATAAGCTCCTCTCCCCCGAACCCAAGGAAAAATATCTATAGGGCTAAACCTGGTGGTCTTAAACATAAGGAAACTCTGTTTTTTAAAACCACATACCTGATATTGCAATTCAGACAAGACATTATTGCTAGAATAGCTAATACACAGCCCTCAGATGCAAAATTTCAGCAATAAGATAGTCAAACTAGTCCTTTACTTCCTCTTTTTGTAATCTTTTGTAAGTAAAAAATGAAACCATTTTTCTTTTTCCTCAAAGAGCCTCCAGACTGTAATACTGCTGCATTTGTATCAGCAGTATCATAATACACAACATTTTTTTCCCCAGAAACAACATTTCATACTGAGCTGTGGCAACTAAGCAATTTTATCTACTTTTGTGTTTGTTTCCAAAGCCTTTGCATCCAAACAAAATTTCTACAAAGTTTCTCCTGGAACTAAGGGCAATGAATGCATAAGCATCCTAATACCTTTTATCTGAGGATCTGAATCAACTTTCTTTGATGACAAGCTTGCTCTTGGTAATAATGAAGGCAAGTAGTGTCCCAAATTGGTCATTCATAGCACCAGCCAATGACAATTTAATATCATGTTTGACTGCATTATTAGGATAAATATTTGGTATGATTCAAATCTTTTGCAATATAGAAATAAGCTTAAGGCAAGATTCCTTTTGATGCCTTACCCAGTCATCCCCACAGTGTGACTTGTCATAAATCTTCTTTGCAAGAAACTACAATAAAGACGTAGAAGTAAAGGGAACATGATAGCTATATACCACAATGCTCACACCATGTGAAAATAAGAAGTAGGAGAATTTAACAACATATATACTAAATTATATATCTGTTACATTAAGATTTTTCATTTTATCCTCAAGTTCTTGCCATTATATCTTTTTCTTTAACAAAAAAAAAAATCTGCTTGAGAGGAATTTGGTTTCGTTTCCAAGATCAAAATAAAGTCTATCTTTAAGAAACATATTTAGTTAAGCACTCTGTTCCAGCATTCCTAGAAATTTACCCAGCTTCCTTCCTTAGTGCTCTGAATGCAGTTGCATGAGTGAAGTTTCCTCACTCAGTTAGCTCACCAAAGTTGTAGATAAAAATGACAATATGCAATTTTTTAAGCTTTGTATTCATTAAGACGCTTATATACCTCGCTTTGTAGCTACTTGGTACTATAATAGCCTTTGTCTTTTCTCATCCTTCTTCTAGAGTTTATGTTTTTTACTTTGACTCTTCTCTTCTAAGTTCAAAATGTGTCTTTATGGACATATGAAGGGTTGTAACCAAGTTTTTGCATCTGACGGTAAGTGATTAGCACCAGGACTGAGTGAAAATCAGTTCAGCTTGTGGGAAAATGCAAAAAGTTTTGTTTGTCTTCTTTGTGAGCCAATATATTCTCTAAGTATCTTGTTGGTTGGGTAACAGTCCTTTGTGCATTTGGCTTCATTTTCTAACCTTTACGGCTTTGATACTTTTGCCTGTACTTTTGCCAATGTTTCAAAACAATAAAAAACCCTAGAACATGTAAAAACTAAATACAAAGCAGTTGAAGTTTGCAAATTATGTCTGGCTCATGTTTTGGGCCATGTGAATCTCATAACTATGCAAGTTTTAATATATAATCTAAAGCATACAACTCTGACATTAAACAAGGAGGAAAAAAATGTTTACAATATTTTCAATGAAGTGTGGATGGACTTGCATATAGAAGCATTCCCTGAGCATAATGACATATATAGGCCAACCTTAGTGTCACTACAGAGACACAGTCCTGGCTAACATCAGCTGGAAAAATATTAGAATGATCACTCTAAACTCTGCTGGATGAAATTTCATTGACAGAAATGATATTGTCAAGAAAATATATTGTCATAGAATACTTTTTGTACTCTCTTATGACATGTCTCATACAGAAGCATATAGCTTGTATTCCATGTAACTCTGTGTCCTATAACAATTGTACAACCTATGGTTAACTCTCACATCATCTGTCCTCAGGAAAATAATGTGGAAAGTTATTTATTCTGTATTCTAACCAATCCAAAGCATCTACAGAAATTCAGAGAATAGTATGTGTGAGACTGACTGTCACAGCCTGTAAGCAAAAAACATTTATATTTGCGAAGGATAAACCAACAAAGAGTCACCCAAGATGATGGTGATTCCATCAATACTTACATGTTTGTTAAAATTCTGTATGCCAGGTGAGTTACCAGTGGTCACTAACAGCGTGCAAGTGAGCTTCTACATTTGTCACAGACTTCTGATACAGAATTCTAATTCCTCTTGAGGGTGTTTCTGTTCTTCAAGCCTCTTGTAAAATGTGGGAGCATAGGTTATTGATTAGATGTCATGCTCCATGCTCCCAACACTGACTCTTTCTCTGAGTAAAGCAATCTCTAAATACGTACTTACATATGTACATAGGTATGGAGTTTGTATCTCTTGGGGGATTAGATCTTGAAATTCTATTGCAAGATGTTGTTTTGCTATAAACACCCACCAGTTTTCCCAAAACTACTTAGTCTTGGAACTGTGGCACACTGTTTTCACGGAAAGAAAGAATGTTTATTGAGCTTATTTTACATTTCCTAAAAGCAGTTGCACGTGATCCTTGGCTGGATGTGATGAGGAGACAGCATGTTTTAGCTCATTTATAAAAGAAGCTGGATTACTGAAGATAAACTCTTATATGCCTCTTTGCCATCAAATAAGTGAAAGAATCCATCAGGAAACTTTTATGAAAAACTACTTTTCTGTGATTAATTCTACAAGGCAGTGTCATTAGATATTTCTCCCTGATGCTTTCTTATTTTCTTATTACTTTTTACCAGTTGTGACCTTGAAGAGAATAGTGTCTCCTCTTTCTGTATACTAAACAAGTCAAAGGCCAAAACAAGAGATGAAGATCCTTTTCAACTGAGAAGGTGATCTCAGTAGTGGTCTCACAAGGTCTCTCCCACGTTAATGGTTGAGAAATCCCAGTATTTATTTACAGGCACTACAGGACAATTAGCACTAACCTCACCGTTCTTCCCAGGGTATAATGACTGCAGCTGTAAAGTAAAGGCATTTCGCTCCTGTGGGGATTCCTTTGTGTCAAGGATATAATATATCATCATTTTCCAGTTCACAATGCCTAGAATAATGAGAAGGTTGTGCTGAATACAGTCTGGCACAGCTCTGTTTTTCATAGCATGACACCAAGCATATGTGCTGCCTTACCACATGGGATAATGTGGGAGGAATGTCCTAGATGGAAGGAGTCAATCTTGACGTGGGCTGCATCCAGGAACAGACCCTGGAACAAATTGTCAAGTCAACTGTTTCTATGTCTTTTTTTTTAGAAGGAAATCGCTGTCTTAGTCCTGACCATAGCCTGGGAGTAAACCAGAAAATAGCTAATTGCTAATGTGGGACCAAATATTTTACCACATTTGAGCACCACCAAGAGAATAAAAACTTTTTTTTTCTTCACATTCTCCAGCTTTGAATTTTTTTTAGACTTTGTCAGTTTGATATTGCAAGCAGAGTAGCTCTGCAGGGGAGCATAAACTGTACTTCGCTATAAAAATGATGAGGCCCACAGTAATTCTGCCTGTTTACAGATGAACACCCAGAAACACAGACCAACTGAGGAGGAATCCGTGCCCTTCATAATGATAGATATCAGATATGTCAATGAAGGTAATGTTTTTCTCTTCAGGTAAAAAATAATCCAATGTGGAAGAAAAGCTTATGGCATACGTCACTTGGGCTTAGATGGTATTGAGAACTTTAGTTTGGTGCCGTCTTTGACATGGACCCATCTGCAGAGAGCAGGGTGTATGGATGCTCTCTTCTCAGCAGTATATCTTGTCCATCTGCTGAATTATGAACCAGCTGAACATTTTTTAGCTTAGTCATCTCATTCCTTCAGATAATAATCAAACCCAGAGGTCACAAATGCTTGGGACTGTCTCTCCTCCTGGCATGCAAAACTGGCCAGTGACTGCTGACAGAGCTGTAAGTGCTATCACATACTATGGGGGAGAAAAACAAAGCAAATCCAAATAGGTCAGCAGCACAGGCAGGGAAGACTGAACTTCATAGTACAGTGATCATTTTCCCCAGAGGCCACAAAGTTGATCACAGGGGCTGGAGCATCTCTCCTATGAGGACAGGCTGAGAGACTTGGAGTTGTTCAGCCTGGAAAAGTGAATGCTCTGGCAAGACTTTACAGAAGTCTTCCAGTACCTAAAGGTGAAAGATGAGAAGGGGCTTTTTACAAGAGCAGGAAGGAGTAGGTTCAAACTGAAAAAAGGTAGGTTTAGATGAGAAATTAGGAAGAAATTCTTTACTCTGAGGGTGGTGAAGCACTGAAACAGATTTTCCAGAGAAGTTGTGGATGCCTCTTCCCTGGAAGTGTTCAGGGACAGGCTGGATGGGCCTTTCAGCAATCTGGTCTAGTGGAAGGTGTCCTGGATGATGGCAGGGCACTGGCAGGAACTACATGATTTTTAAGGTACCCCTAACGCAAACTCTTCTATGATTCTGTTATTGTATGACTGTCTCCTTCTTACCTTCCTTCACAGCATTCTGGAGCTCTGGAAGATTAAGCAGATCTTTGCCAATCAGCTGTCCTCAGTGTCTATAATTCACAGTCATATTTCTGCTTTATCCTACAATTCTCAGTTGAAGCTTTCCAGTCTTTACCTTAAGGTTGGGAAGCTGTTTGGAGAAGACTCACTATCTTCATTGTGGAATCATGACCACGTGTCCCCAATGTGGAGAACACACAGGATTCAGTATCTCAGAAACAGGTTGTGATACTTCCTCTCTCCAGATGGAAAAATGGACCTAGAAGTTCAAAGAACATTTCTGTTAAAAGAACTGTTTCCCTCTGGGATGCTCACAGATTCAGCAGGCAACTTTATGCGCCTGAAACACCACACTCTGAGCACTTTGGTCCTTGATCCAAACATGACTCCTGCACTCTTTCCACTCATTGAACACACTTACCATTTCTGTGGGGCTTCACTCTGCTTATAGCCTCTTCTCCTAAAACTCGACTTCTGTGTCAGCCTTTGGCAAACTTCCCACTGCTCCAGTCCTGCAATCCCTTGATTGCCAAGGCCTTGGCCAACCTGTTGCCCCAAGGTGTTTCAAGATCAGTAGTTGCCTGTCAGGATTTAACAACTACCTTGCCAGGCAGGTCTTGTCAAGCCAGCCTGGACAGACAGAGAGGTATTCATGACACAGCAATTTCATAGCAGTTACTCCATTAATAACTTCATGATCTGAGTTTACTGCGTTCACTGAAACAACATGCTGGCCACATTCTAATTAATCTGTTAAGGATTATCTTTATTTCACAGGCTAGATTTTTTGTTCACTATCATTTGATTATGGTAACATCTCCTTTTTTGAATTTTTTGTTTCTTAAAACTATTGATTGGTAACTTAATATAACTGCGTTAAAATGCATAAGAGCTCAGGACACAAGAGTAACTAATTTTATTTTAGGAGTTAACGTATATAATATATAGTTTCAAGTCAGGTGGCCACCTTAGTTTTAGCATGTCTGAAAAAAAACATCTGGAAACTCCCTGAACATCCTTTTCATAGAAGCATGGAACCAAATCTCTGTCCCAGGGATACTTGCTTTCCCTTTGATCTTCTCTTAATGCTACAGGTGACTATCCAATATTAGAAGATAGATGTTGTGCTATTTTTCTCAAATACATATTATATTTCTAAAAATAAAAGGAACCTTTCTTTACTTCAGATTATACATTATCTCCATCAACTGTTTGAAATTTTATGGTTTGTTTAGAAACCAGGATTTTAGGTCAAATGCTGCATATGTTTTAAAAAATAGGATGGGAAGTCGCTGCACTGGGGCCTGATTTATCTGTTGTGGAGATCGATGCAGCTTTGTCAATGTCTCTACCCTGAGCAAAGCCATGACTTACTCTTTGACCTATTCTCTTTCAGGTAGTAGATGTACATTTTGGACTTCATATAACATAATTATGATGATTCTGGATGGGATGAATTAGATTACCTGTTCTAGCAAACAGACTTTGTACTAGAGATACTAATTTTAATGGTTGAGATGGAGAATACTGACATTGAGAGGTACACCATTAAAAATTACACTCAGACTTTTTATTACTTTTTATTATTTATTTTTACTTTTTTCCTAGTAACAATTGGCAGTAGGTAAACCCCTGGTATGTCTGTTTAGCTGCAAGAGTTATGCAGTTAACTTTTACTATGTTGCATCCTGGAAGATGTCCTATCAGCCTTGGTTACCAGACCATCTTAATTTGGGAGTTAAATCTACAGCATCCAAAGTCAAACTCTATATTCCAGATGTTGATGTTTCGTCTTGGCAGACTATCCATTCATTTAGCCTACAGGCAGGCACACAGAGTTGAGGTAATAAGACCAAAGAACAAATTTTCCTCAGGACGGCTGAGCTATCATTTACAGATGTGCTCTGGGCTTTTTTGATCTTAAACATCCAAAATCTTTTCTTGTAGAAAACAAAAAGTAAGAACATTTAGTATGCTTCTGGTGCTATTGGCTACGTCTTCCTTTCTTTTTGGAAATATAGATCCAAAGGGTAAAACCTAATGTCACGTTTTTGGATCCAGGATTAAAACAACTATGACGCACAATGGATATGGTTCGTGCTTGGAATTTGTGGAATTTGTAGCTATTTAGGAATTAAAATTTTTGCTTGAAAAGGCTGACAACAAGTACACTATATTTAGTTAAAACAGCAGATGTACCTACTTCTTAATTAAATGCTTAGGTTAACATTCCTTAAAATGGAAAACACATGCTCTTTGTACTTTAAATATATCCACATCAGGGCCTTCTTCAGTGTGTTTTTGAAAGTCGTGTCCTGATGAAACAGCAAATAAAAGAAAATTTCACCACCATTAAAGAGGTCAGATTAACAGCAGTTCAGTTGTAACAGTGTTTTCCATGACTGCTGTTCATAAGCCACCTGCAGCTGCCTGGGATCCTGGGCAGTGTGCAGCATACTCTGTAGGTCTGTCAGCCTCGTGGTTCCTCTGAGGCCATCATGTGACTGTCCTGCTGGAGAAGAGGAGAAAGAAACCCAGTCACAGCTTCCCAGAGCAACACGTTGTGAAGATGCAGCTGACAACTCCTTCTCATCACTTGCTGCTTGGGTCTCTATAAACCAAAGAGCAGAATTCTTTTCAAATTTCCACATTTTCAGTAAAAAACAAAAGTAGACTTACAATTACAAAAAAATGCCCTTACATAGAAAATATGTTCACCTCGGGATAAGACAATATAATAGATGTTTAGTGCCCCATCTGGCCTCACATCAGCTTAAGGGTTTGATCCATCTAATATGCATGGCTTTTGCAGTCTGCCCTCCAAATTCAACCTGATTCATCTCAAAGTCAGTGCTGAAACTGTCTCTGATGCTGGTGGTCTGGCATTGTACCTTTCCTTACTCTGATTTAAGAATGGAAGGATGCAGGTAACCCACAGATTTATAGAGGAAAAATGTACTCCTGGCATGAAAGTACTCATTAATGCACTCATTTTTACTTTTGTCTTGAAAAAAAGGAGCCATAAATTGGAAAAAGCTCCAAGAGATGATTTTTACCTTGAGCTTCTGCAACTTGCCTAAGCCAGACATCATCGGTTTTTTTCTTATCTTTGTGTGAAATTATACACTGCTAAAACATGTTTGTCCCACAGTGGATGAAAGCCATGCTTTAATGCAAATCAGAGCACTGCAACTGAACTCATTCACAGCACAGGTTCAAGCTAAACCATTTTTCAGCAATTGTCTGCTCTGAAAAACAGCTGGTGTTCTTTTTGCCTGAGCTCATCAAGATATTTCTGAATCAACTGCAGCAATGTTTCTGTGAGACGAGGGCTGGCTTCGACGGATGCGCTGGTGACTACCAAAAGCCAAACACAACCTTCGTTACACCTTGGGGCTTCTCTTGTGGTAAGTTAAGATTCTCACTAATGTGATATTCCTGGGTGAGAGAAATTGAATCACTGGAAAACACTCAGGAAAACACACTTAGAATTTCTTTGAGTATCTTGAGTCACGTGACATTTTCTTAGGAATTTTTCCTGGAAAGCTCAGGCATCCTAACTCTGCAAATTCAATTTTTCTGATGGATTTGCTCCCAGAATAAGCTGCAGTTTTCAGATGCTGGATGGAAAATTTCTTGTGAACCTGCTTTCTTAGTGCTGTAGCATCTGGCCCATGAAGACTTTTCAACAGATCATTTGTTTAGGACTTCTCTGTTCTCTGAGAGCTGAAAAGAACAGTTATTCCCGCTTTTCATTTTATCTGCCTTGCCTCCCAGTTCAGGCCCTGTTTCAGACCCTCACTACAGACTTCACAGGGCCCTTTACCAATTTCAGAGAAGGAATTCAATGGCATTTTATTAGATAGGAAACATTTGTCTATCAATATAATTATAACTTCAAATTTCAAAATGTTTTAGTATAAATATTTTGTTTGAAAAAATTTCAATTCATCTTGGAAACAATTACCGTGATATGTCTTCTATTAGAAAGGAGTTACAGGACCATATTTCCTGGTTCATCCTGTTGCAAAGAAACTGTTACAGACAGTGTTAAGTCTGCTGATTCAGCAGCAGTGCTCTTGATCTCTACAGATCCACAGATTTAAATTCAATCATATTCCTTCAAATGCTAATACAATTTATAGACACCAAATGAGGCAGTGAGATTTTCATGGCATTTCTTCCAGCACTGTGCACATAAAGTAATTTTCTCTTGATTGGAGAAGGGTTTTGAGTCATCTGCTCCTCACAGTGTTGGGTTTTTTTCTTTTTCACTACATACCATGTTATTCAGAGCCACAACTGTTATAATTTAATTTTGAATAGTCAGATATGAGTACTTGTCAGTGAGCTCTGAAATATGAGTCTCATACACTCTTGAAAGCATAGATGTTAAAAATCACAGTGCATGCTACCATTTGAGGAAAATGTTCTTCAGGCAGAGAACAGTCCAGCTTCCTCTTGATCTGCAGAACTGTTCTGCAGTGCAAATCCTGTCAATAACTCATGCTGCCAAGTGTTTCCCTTCTTTGTACTTGCTTATTAGAATAATGAAAATGTAAAAATTCGTGAAAGTTAGTCAGATAAACAGAAGTTAGAGCCTTCATACTTCCACTGCAAACACTTGAATAAATTGATGAGCAAAATTAATTTTACTGCATGATGCACTCAGTTTATTCCATGCCTTATGAATCAGGTGACTGATCATACATCCAGAATAAATAATTGAGAACAGGAGGACTCAATGAGCAATTGATAGGAAGAAAATCATTGAACTTACTCAGTGACATATTGTGATTAATGCACTTGTATATGTGATAAACTTCCAATTGTTTGTGAGTATAAACAAGCATAATTTGTAGTATGAACAGGTTTCAGGGGCTATGTATGCTGAAGTGCTAAATGTATGCAAGAAAACATCTTGAAAAGATAGACCTATTTGAAGCATGGGTATAAACTATTTCTAGTAGTGAAAACATTTATTTTTATTATTTATTTTAACCTTTGATAACTATACATTCTTTTTCTGGAAGCTGTTATTTCCTAACTTACCAAAACAGATAAGGTGTTTCCTGAAATGGCATCAGATTAAGAAAATCCCTGAGACTGCACGTATATCAGGAGGGCAGGCAGTCTGCTTCCCCATAGCCTGCCTTTGGTCATCATCTAAACCTTTTTTCCATGCAAGTCTGCCAACAAAATCATGGAGTGACTTTGGCCTTGTCTCCCCTGGAATCAGAAGGTCATGTGAGCGCAAAAGCATCTCAGTCCCTACGTCTGAAGTGTTGATTTTAAGCCTTTGCATCTAAGGAAAAGCACTATACATTCCCCACATTTACTGCCAGTGATTTGCAGGTTAAACACAGCTGCACAGCTAAGGTTAGTGTGCACTAATTCTACAATGTTGTTTCCAGGCACATCAGGCCTTCCTGATTTTTCAGTGTCCATTCTGTAGGATTAGCATGACACTGAGACACATTAAAAAATTTATAAGACCTCTAGTTATGCAGAAAAATAAAACTACATTTTCTGATCATATCCTGGGTCCAGCACTGTAGTTTCACCATTTAGATGAAATCATGGATGAAAGAGTCAACAGAAAGGTCAAATCAAGGGTCAGGAAAATAGATAAATCCCATCAGCTAGCAGTGTTGAAACAGTCAGAGGCAAAGAGTGACTCTGCATTTAATTTCCTTACCTTTCTTTAGTAAATTTATTACCTATTTTCTTTTATTTTTTTCTAATGGTCTTTCTGAGTTCGTTGTTTCCTTCTTACAATCAGACTTGGCTTATAAGATGCAAGGACTGAGAAAAAATTTCAAAGGACAACCAATGTTAATGAAAGCATCAGAAGTGATTTAAAGTACTTGACATCTTAAAATGAGCATTTCAACACTTGCTTGTGAGAGAAAGAAGAGCTGTCTAAGTAACATAAATCATATAGTATTTTATTAGTCTGCATTTTTTACTATGAAACAGGTTTAAATCAACTGGGAAGAATATTGAAACTATGGCCTGAGAGTCTTTAAATTTTTCTTTTACTGTATTACAGGGTATTGTGAAAAAGCAAGGTAACATAGTAAACTATCTCCTCTATTGAATATGCAGAAAAGGAACGAGTAGGAAAAAAGGGGGGGAAAAAAAAGTATATGAGGATTTTATGAAACCTCATCCAAATTCTGCAGCTGACTGTATGTTGAACTTTACATCCCTAGAATGGGAAACACACACCACCATAAAATCTAAGTGTTTCTATACTTGGAGCTGTTGCTAGTTGCTTCTTTGCACAAGTATTTCTATGTAAGAAGAGTGTGATCTTCTCGGTTTGAATGCATGACCAGTTAGTTGTTCAGGATCAACTCCTTGTATATTTAACTAATTAAAATTTTAACTAATTATCAGCAAAATCATTTGGTCAAACACACACACAAAATGCTTAGGGCTATCTACCCAGGAAACACAGAGTACTTTGAACTGTTTGCAAGATATTTAATTGAATGTGATAGGGAGTTTAATGAGCAGTGCACACTTGTGTAGCTTATTTTTCCTCAATGAGATGGCACAGAGGCACCAGCTGCAGATATTCTGTAAGTTCTCCTAGACCATTTGCAAGCTAGTTTTAGAACATCAAGAATCTGAAGCTGCAGAAAGCCTTTAAACTCCTACACCATAGCTCTTGGGAGTGTTTTTCAGCAGAAGATCTTAAGCAATAGGAATTTCTGAAAAACTGCTGGTTCTGCTTTTCTTCTGTAGCAGTTTAAAACTGGTAGACACAGAAATCAGCCACAGCAGAAGCCATTATCTGTGGGAAATCCTATACAAAGTCCTGGGCAAGCGGAATATGATGAAGGATGGAAAGATTCTTCTCAATATTTAGTTTGGTGGCAAGTCAGAGGTTAACCATACTGTGCATGCATCATAATGTACATACAGATGTACAAAAGCCTTGCAGGGATGTGATCTCATTTTAGCTTCCTCTGCTTTAAGTAGAGAGATCTAAATGAAAAAAATGGGTTCTTAATCACTTTCTAATTAGAAAAAGAAGAGTGACAACTAAAATAACTGTCTGAAAAGATTGTCTGAGACTCTAGAAAAGAAACCCAGCAATGAAAATGCTGCCTTCAGACTAAATTGTGTTTTGCAAAATAACCCACTCTTCTGCAGTTTAACAAGCAGTATTCTAACTGCATTAAGGCACATGAAGCGATTATTTTAACTATAAAGTATTAACTTCCTCTCACAGTATAGGAGACAAAAGGTAGGTGCCCCAGATAACCTTTTTCTTTCAATGTATTGGGTCTCCCTGGACCAAATCTTCCACACTCTTGCACCCACACCTTTTCAATTTTCTACAATATATTTATATTAATTGCTAAAGAAATTAAAAAATAAACATGAATTTGGTGGTGGGAGGGGGGAAACCACCTAAACTCTGGTAGCTTTCTTGTACAGATTCTAAATAATTAATTGCAAAAGTCACTCTTTGCAATTCTTTTGTCACATGTTCAAAAGGCATTAAGGACAACATTTTCAAAAATGTTCATGTGACTGAGGGATCTAAAGTTCATTGATTTAGGGTCCTTTGAAAGTATCTCTCCTGTTTAGAATGGATGCAGTTCTTAAAAGTTGATGAACTCCTTCAGTCCTCAGTGATTTTAGATGTTTTATGAATCCTCTGCCCTTTTAGAAGCTTGAGATGCTTGTATCAATACTTCATAACATATTCAGAAATAATTTTTAAGCACTTCTCTTGAAAAGTTTTGGCTTATGTAGTCAAACAATTATTCTACCGATGAAAAATAAGACTGTAAGAGCAGTTTACTGAACAACTCATCTCACACACCAACTCACTGATACCATGCCAAGACTGCAGAAAAACCTCATAAAAAATTGTAGGATTTATAGGGATTTAGTAGGTCACAGAGACCATCTGCCTGCAAGTCAAAGAGTATTCATTACTACCAGGTCATCATTGCATCTAGCTTTGACTGCCTCAGAATATTTTGCTCTCACCCTTCCTAAAGAGGTCACTGCCTTTCTAAGATTATGTGATCTTTTAAAATTATAATGTGGCAGATAAGTATATTGTACTGTTGCAGAGCTAAAAAAAAAAAAAGGATGTTATTTTCCTATTAGAATGAATATACTACACTTTGTAGATTCTACAGTGACTTACTTAAAAATTGGAATTTGGAAATTAAATTCTTTGACACTGGGAAGTACTTTCCTTTGAAATAGATCTGTTTGTTTACTGCTCATCTGTAGTCATTCATGTACAAATATGGCCCAGCTTTTGCAATTATTACTGTTTCAAAAGGTACTACAATTTCTAGTTACATGTGCCCCACTTGGACTAGTCTGTAATAAAGCTAGAAAGCATTGAAGGGAAAGAGATTTTTTTTATTTAACTTTTTGGCAGCAGACCTTTTAAACATTGTGACTCAGAGCACCAAGGGATCAATAAAAACACATTTATCCAGTTCCTTAAAATGAACTCTAATCCTACTTTATGCATTTCCTGATTGCAAGAGGGTGGGAAGAGATTCCCAGGCAGGAATAGAAAAATATTTTTCAAAACTTATTCATAGTTATCAATGGAGAAAAATCAAGCTTTTATGGCATTTTGAACAGCTCTATGGAGACAGTTTTGTTTGAGTTGATAGAGATGTAGTTGTAGAGATGAATTAATTGCTCATAAATTACGATATATTCTTAAGAAATATAAGAAATTTTTCTGCATAACAAAAGAAAATATGAAACCAACGAGCACATTGCTGAGCAAAAACAGATTAGTTGCTGGCTATTTTAATCTTCCTGAGTTTCTGAGTTACCGAGTTCAAGTTTCACTTGAACCCGGTGTTTTGTTCAAAAAAATTTATGTTGGAAAGACAACTGTGCGAATTAGGATCACCTGGCACTCTGGTATTACAATGAATTAGGGCAGTAAGAGACATTCCTGTCCACAGAAATCTGATGTGAAACCGAAACTGTATATTTTAACTTTTCCTCCATAAAATTCTGTCCTAAATAGTTTGTGAAGATACGATAACTCTACTATAATGAAAAAAATTATTTTCTAAATGAAAGGGAAGATAGACTGTCCTTGAGCCAGAACTGCGGTGCAGAGCTGTTGGGATATGCCTTTAGGAACTGATCATAACTGGCAATAGAGCATAACTTCATTTGACATGTGGGTTGAATCAATTTACACATAAGTTCAAATCTCATAAACCAGAACCCCATGGGAAAGCAGAATCGATATCTTTTTTTATATAAGATAATTTCCAGTCTGTAGAAACAAGTGTGGCAATAGTAGTTTTTGTGGATTATCTGATATAGCCTTTAAAAGTAAGTCCAGAGCTCTGAATTACAGAAATTCTTGAGTCTAAACAAAGGCGAGTTGAACAAGCACATTGTAATGAACTATTGATTTGCTTCCATTCTTCTGCCCATGGAACAGCCTTAAGAAGATTAGCCTATAAACTGATCTACTTTCTTCTTGATTTTTTAAATATTTTTTGCATATGTGTGTGTTTGTGTGTGCAAATACTTGACTTTTAATTGGTAACAACGAGTTCATTGTATGTTCAATATTTGGCAGATTAGCTTTTAAGATTAACTGAGATACTAATAAGTCATGTAACTAATAAGTCATGTTTTCCCTCACCAGACTGGATAAGTCTACAGCCTCTTCAAAAAAAATTAGATTATTCAAGTCCATTTACTTAGCATGTTAAATACTATGGACACTAAGGACAAAGAGATAGTTAAAGGAAACTGCCATACAACTATTATTTTGATATTTTTTCTCCATTCATCCAGCCTTAATTGAAATGGCAAAGAGGTAAAAAAGCACTGCTGTTAAAACTTTGTGAATGTAAGAAATATTCATCATGCAAGTTCTGTCAGACTGGATAACCACTACATAAAATCAGCATGAAAACATGGATCACTGCAACATTTAAAAAGACACACAAGACATGGCAAAAAAAGAGAGTTAGTTGTAAGTCATTCTAGGCAAGGAATGAAGAGATGTCAGATCTATAGGGAGGCAGAAACTGCTCTGAGACTCAGACAAGGTTGAAGAAGCTGAGAACAGATCAGTTCCAGAGTTCACGCTGTTGTAACTGGAAACAGAATCTGGCCCAGCACATTGTGGAAGGATGCCAAGAAAATTCTTGGCATCTTGAGTTAAAGCTGTAGGTGGTTAACAGGAAAGTTAAGGTCAAATAAGGAGACCCTTAGTTGGCTTTGGTTCTATCAGATAAGACAGCCCACCAGACAAACGGCAGTCAGACTTCAAGATTTAAAAGGCTACTCTTCACTGCAGTTCAAGACTGTCAAACAGAATGTTACATTTCCAGAATAACATGGGTTTCTCCAAATACTGACATTTAATCATTCTTTATTAATGTGCCAAGTGATTGAATTAAAAGCAGTGTTCCCATAATAAATTGAATTCTCTTTCATTCCCACTGTACCAGGCACATATAATATATATCAAATAGATGAACATTGAAAGAAGAGTGTTTATTTAAGTTATACTTCCCCATAATTTGAGTTTGTTTGCAATCTGCAGTTGAGTAATAAGATTGAAGTGCTGGATGATATGCCGGTGGGCTGGTCAAGAGCTGCCTCAGAGGAGATAAATCAGTTGCACAGATAAATGAGCTCTTTTGAATCTTCTTCCCAAGTCCGCTACAATACATATTTTTGGTCCTTATTTTTTCTTTACAAGAAGTGGGGGAAAAAAGTGCCTAGTTCAGGTAAGTAACTGAAAATCTCTCCAAAAAGAAAGTAAGAATCTGTAAACTTCACATATATCTGCAAGTCAAATTAAAGCCTAGGTTCCCTGGGGCCTAGTTAACCTGTGTAAAAAGCATAGATTTCATGTCTGAATTTGCTTCAGAAGGACAGTACAACACTCTTAATTTTTATAGCTATTTCATGAGTTAATTCTGCCCAAAAATATATATGGGGAAAAGAAGACACAGTATTAAATTACTGTCCTACATAGTGTATTCTGGCTGCCAGTCATCAAGACTTTGGAGAAGGACATATACTATTATTATTTTCCTTTCACAGATGCCAGAACCTGGATTACTGGCTTATATTCAGCTCCTTTTTTGTTACTTCCATTAAGCACCTTGCCCAAGAATGTTTTGGATTACTACCAGCATTGGGATGATAAGAACTTAGCCTCTACTGAATGATTTCCTTTATGTCTTGAAATCAATAAAGACAGAGTCCTTAAGAATATTCATTTCACAGTTGAGGATTTCTGTGGGCAAAGTAATTTGGACATAGTCACATACATGCCACTTTCGTTCCCTGCATAAGGATGCAGCTACCCCACCTGATGTTTGATTCTCTCTCATTTATGACAATATAACCTCATTCAGAAGCAGTCTGAGGTTAGTATACACCAAGCCCTATCCTGCAATACAAATGTTACACATCCATCCGAATACCATGTCAGACTAAGAGAAAGCTACTGATGCAGCTCATTGGCCTCAGGAAGGTGGCACTGAAATTACACTGCTCTCTGAAATGCCATAAAGTAAGCAATCATTTCCAGGTCTTCGCCTGTTGCAATGAGTCATCTGTCTACTCATTCCATTCCTTTCCAAGTATTTGGGAATCCAAACAATCAAACACATAAAAAGTCACACTCTCAGTCTACCCATAATTTTAGGTTATTAAAGAGAAGTCTACTCAGGCTGACAATTATTCTTGCTAATGAACTCTGCCTTCTGTATGAACCAGTGAGTAGAGGCACTGAGGTGGCTATGCAGTTCTGAATTAAAAGCAGGCTTGCATCTTCCCATCTTGGAGCATGGGTACAGCTAGCACATGATAGTCAGCACTGACACCAGAGACAAGTCCATTCTCTGTGGATAAAACATTCTTTGTATCGCCACATATACTTTTTCTGCAACATGATGAAGAGATCATTTCAAGAAGTTATAATACTGTCACATGTTAATACTTCCTCTTCACAGAAGACAAAGCACAGAGCCCAACTGCTGCACTCTGCAACGAAGCCCAGATATTTATTTGCCAAGATAATAACATTTTTATTATGGAATCACTTTATTCTAGAAACCTTATTTTCCTATTTAAGACTATGAAGGTGACAGATGTTGCTACAGTCTCTGACAAATGATTGCTTTGGGGAGAGGGTTTGATGGATCTGCTGATTCTACAGTTTTATCAACGCTTACTTTGGCTGTCATGCCAGAAGGACTCCTTATTTAATGTCATTGTAATTCAAAAGAGCGTTTATCTACAGACAGAATATTTTTGTTAAAAATTAAACACTTTGAAAGGGGAATGAAATATTCACAAGGCAAGATTCCTGGCACAAAAAGATCACATAGAAAGAGAAAGCGTGGGAAAAGAAAAATCAATACTGACATAGACATGTAATATATTTTTATATATATGTATATATGATTATTGACAAAGAAATCTCTTGTTTCAGGTTAAATTTGATTAATGCATAATATTTGCATAGAAAGGTTGTTTAATTTTCACCTGAGCAGTAAAACTTCACACAAGCAGACCTTTCACTGGTAAATATTTAATCACTTCTGTAAGAATTAATACTGTTTACATATTTCTAAATACAGGATCAAAAAGTTAATTTATTCTGAATAAGAAAAATTTATAACATTTGTCTTCTACAAATCTGTCAAGAACTGTAATTAGTTAAAAATTTACTCAAAAACCTAGTAGAAAAAAAAAAAACTACTAAAATTTAGGGTCAAATAATTTATGCTATTTATTTAATCAGGTAAAATAAAGACACAGTAAGCAGTGTACTAGTGTTTGCTTTCCAAAGAAAAGGAATCTCTTTTATGATATTCGAAAAATGTCTTTCTGTGATCATTCAGTTTTGCTCTAATCTAGATAGGCAAGTCAAACTCCTCCAGAAAAGACTGGATCCTGAGCCTGAATGCACTCTTAAATATTCTCTTTTTAAAGATAAACATTCTCTCCATAAACTTTTCATTGTTCTAAACATCTGTTTGGACTCATAAAGAGCTTTTCAGCCAAGTCCTGTAATAAGGAGGTTGACTTAGTACGTGCATCAGTTCTTTACTTCTTGCGAGCAACAAAACATTATTTCTGTAGTCAGTATGATGTATTATAAAGAATAACAATAATTAATCTTGCACAGAAAAACTGACAATTGAAAAAAATAATAAAAACAATAACTTGTAGATTCTCCTATTTCCCCAGCCTTAGACTGATAGAGATATACAAAGGGAGTCTAACCCTGAAGGGTCTGAAAGCAGGTGGATGGTCCCCTATATTTCTTCTGAATGAGTTCCTTAAATAATGTATTATAAGCTTTTTGTTGTTTATCTGGCTCAGTGGAAAAAAAAAAATCAGGTAAAATAAAATTGCAACTTAAGAAAAGTGTCATCCCATGATAACTTTTAGGGGAAAATGTAGGTACTTAAATTGAAGACGGTTCAGCTATTTTTGTGGCCATATGATAGACGATTGCTTTTGCCACTGAGCCAGAGGTGTTTGCCCACTAGACCTTGGACTGTTGGTTATCTATAGGCTACTTCTAAAGGCTCTGGAAATGGTGATCAAGAAAGACAAGACTGACATCACAAGCTCTTTGATTCTGTCTTCAGGAAGTGTGCAGCTTGAAAACAACCACATCTGTTATAGAGCAAGGCAGTTTCTCCCTTTTCTTTTTACATTTTGTAAGAAAGGTACATCAGTGAGCCCTTTCTTCAAGAGTTTGACATGATATCTGGATTCCTGATATATGTAATCCACAGCAGAACCTAAATACTGGTTTGTCAATTACCTATTTCAAAGTAACTGTAGCCTGGGCATTGCCCCAAAATGTATGTTCCAAGAGCTTAATACGTCTTGTTCAAACTTCCCCTTTGCTTTTCTAGGAAAACAGCTCATCATAGTGTTTTCTCTGTATCTTAATTTGAAAGCTTCAATCTTTTTATAAAGTTCAAGAGGATTGTTCAGACCTGTACTCAGACCCACCAAGTCCTCTGCTTGATAGATTATCCAAGAGTTAGACCATGAGCCCCATGATGCTGAGATCTAATGAGTTAAGAAATCCAGTGATCAGAGCTGTCCTTCTAAAGAAGGTAAGACAGCACAGGTAATACAAATGTGAATGTGACAAAGGAAATGAAACATAAGGAAAACAAATTGCACATGTTTGACATTAAACAAGATAATGAAAAGTGAAAACATTGTTTTGTTTGTTTAGTTAATAATGATTCATTGAATGATAGGGTTTACAAGGACCTGATCAGATAACATGGCTTAACCATGGGTTTTATAAGCAGGGGATGGAAAACAATAGTAGGAAACATGTTTGACCTTCATAACATTGACAAGCAGGTCCGTTGGTTGCAATATTTCTCCTCTGAGCTTGGATGAACTCAAAGACTTGTGGGACTACACATTGTCTTTTTTTCAAAGTGTGTAATAACTGACCCTATGGAAATGCTAAGTCTGTCTGTAGGGCAAAGAATTGAGAATGATGTGAGGACCAAATGTGAGGCTTGTCATATTGCAGTCATGTGTTCCCAAGTAATGAATCAAAAGTGTAAATTTAACCTCGTTAAAGATGTTATTATTTTTGTGTTGGATATAGGATAAAGCAAAAGAAAAAAACCTCTGAGAAAACACGTACAATCAATTCAGTTCTGTGCCCCACCCTTGGATTAACATTTTAGTTTTCTATTGCAGGCAATGTCTCCACCATAAATGTTGGTCCTGAGAAACATAAAATGGAAGTTTAATTGCTGGAACAAAATATATTTTCTAGCCCTGAGACAACAAAGCAGAACAAGGCCAAGATACTGAACACTGAGTGCCAAACTAATGTGCAGCTGAGTGCAGTTCCTGCATGATTTTAAGTTCTGCTTTTCATTTGGGAATGGCTACTTCTGTCCATCATACAAATAAATAAATGTCATCACTTAGATGAAAACACTAGAAACTTAAGAGCTGATCTTCCTGGTTTATCCATAAAGACTCTGGGACTGATGTGAAGTGTAGGATTTAATGGACTTTTCTGTCTACCTGAATATTATTTCCAATTCTTTTGGCTGGTGTGAGGACTTTCCTCATTGTTTCAAGCTGTAGAGCAAAGTTTATAGATTTTAAATTTCACAGGCAATCTGTAAAGAATGGTCCTCCTTAACATGTTTTCAAATTAAAAAGAGTTTTTAAGAAACAAATAATTGGAGAGTGGTTTGGGGGGTGGCTGTTTGTTGTAGGTTTTCCCTGTTGTTTTTTTATTATTATTATAATTTCTTTGTAATACACAACCATAGAGAACATATAATAAAAGCTGATTAGCTCAAAGGATTTACTGTATACCAGCTACTCTGGTATACCAGCTGCTATACCAGATACCAGCTACTCTGAGTAGAGGAGAAAGAAATGGATTTTATTTATGGAAGATAAGTTTTGTTTTCCTTGTGTATTTGAAGCATCACACTTAAAACAAACAGAAATTTCCTTGCTGAATTTTTTGTCACTGTACCACTTCCATCCAAATATGAGATTATTGAATATTCACATCTCTAGAAAGTTAATCCTCTATGGAATTCTTAAATTCCACATGTAAACAAGCCAGATGTCATTGTGCTGACTACTACATCCAGGTAAATTTTTCTACTTTACAACTTTCTTTTTGAAGATCTTCAAGGAAATGATTAGAGGAGCTCAGCTTCATGTACTCTGATACCACAACAATAGAAAATGTTTCACCTTTTTATCTTATTGATTCTTTCAGAGAGTGGAGTTGACAATAGAATAACTGAAATATCCATTTTGTGTTGAAAACAGAGTTCAGTGGACCATTTGTCACAAAACAGATCTTTTCCCTGAAAAAATTTATTCCCAGAGTTATTCTCCCTAAAAAATACTCACAACTTTCATGCCCATATTCAAAAATTATTTTCAAAGTAATTTTTCTCTTGCTTCTGAAAATATTTGCTCTCTGAAATGTGACCTTTTTCTTTTGGAAAAGGAGGTCACATTGTACTGTGTGATTCACATACCTGAAGCCTGTGCCCTTTTCAGCATGAGCTCTCAACCATTATAAATAAAACTGATGCTTTCTAAGCTTGAGAAAGTTGCTTGACCTTTTCTAGATCTGTAAAAATTCCTGCCAGTATATTTGTTTTTAGCAAATGTTCTAAAACAAATAAAGAGTGGCACAAACACTTCCAAAGTGAATGCATTTGAAATCATGAAAAGATATCCGTACAATGTTTCCTGCAAGCATTTCTCTTTAATGACCTGATACAGAACCTTTTTCCTTGACTTGGACATCTGGCTGTGCATCATCCATGTATTATTCTATGTGCTCTTGCTTGGTGCCATGCCATTGCATACAGCAACCACTGTCAGACCACCCTTTCTTTGCTTCAGGAAGAACAGTTTTTGTTCCCATACACATCCTCAGTTGAAGCAGTGTGTGCTTTCCGACAGAGAGGTCGCCTCCCTCCACACTCGTGTATTGCAGCTGCAGATGGCAGAGGTATTTTGGCAGTCAGTTCCTGGGGCAGACCTGACAAGGACTGGAGAAAAGCATTTGCAATGGGAAGCCTTCAACTGTGTCTAGCTTTCTCACTGCATAAAAGGTTCCATCTAAGAGTTGTCTTCTTCAGAGTACAATACAGGATTCATCATTGTCTGGGCTGTCTAGGCTCACCAAATACATCCTGGAGGGTCTTCTGTGCATGATCAGGTGCTGTGCACAAGTGCAGTGCCCACCCTTTAATTCCTCTTAATCAGCCCTAGATGTCATTCATCACCTTCCCTTTTTAATGTTGCTTTTTTGGGTTTTTTAACCAATGAGTAGAGAAGAAATTAAGCTTCCAGTACTGTGAAAATATGTGTTTATATTTCTATTTCAGAAGAATAGAGAAAATAACACAGAAACAGGGCCTTTAACTGTCTCTGATACGAAACCTGATGATATTTTCTGTATAATACCACCTGAAAAATATTAATTCATCATACTTTCTTATTTCCTCAAACTTCCAGAACTTTAGTGAGGGATTTCAAAACCCATCGGTATCTCTGCTTTTTGTTTGTTTATGCAGGGTGTGATAGACTAACTATGTAGCTGATAACTAATATTTATCATTTTGCCATTAAATTAATGTGATCACTGCAAAACTGAAAGATCATACTGTACACTGCAGTTAACTCAGAGAATAAATCTACAGTAACATTGTTACCAAATGGCCTTACATTCGTCAGCTATAAAGTTCACTCCAGATCTCACATTAACCATTTGCTTGAAATACAGCCAAGTGAAGATGTGTTTCATCCCTCTGGGATCCAGAAAGCTACCAGCTGTTTCCTACAAAGTGTTCTGCTGTGTCCAAGACTGAGGGTCCACATATTCAGTATCCTTTCTCCAAGAGCTGCTGGCAGCAGATGTGTACTGAACAGAAAAAGAACAGAGCACACATTAAAGGATTCTTCCTGTGTTGTAATCCCCTGTTTCCAGGCATCAGTGGGAGGGTCTGACACGAAGCTTGCATCTAAAGGCTGCATAGAATAGTCACAAATGGACTTAATCTTCATTAATCTATCCAGATCCTTTCCAATTCTGTCTATACTCTTGGCCTCCAAAATGTCCCCATGAGGATTCCTAGAATTTGATATGCATCATAAAGATTTCCTTTTGTTTGCTTTAAACCTGCTGCAGGAAAGCTTCACTGAGGCCCACTATTTCTTCCACTCTAAAAAATGATGACCGATCACTCTTTGCTCACTTTTTTCACATCATTTATTTAACAGGCCTGCAACATACCACCTCCCCAGCTCTGCTATTTATGAAAGTCTAACATAATTTGCTTTTATTTGTTTGTTTTATACCCTTCTATACAAATTCTAGAATATTCCTACACTTTGTTTTTTATCAAGGGATGTTGCAGAAGAGTTCAGTCCAGCTGAGGTGAAGAGAACAATTTCAGTGTCAGAATGACTCTTGCAAAATCTCTGATATTATCTATTCCAAAACTATGTCAAAGTTTATTCCAACACCTCATATAAATTCCCTGGGAACTGAAAACCGCACCCTTTATAACAAGAATTTTGGAGAGAATGATTAGCTGTTGCATGGGATATACTAGAACGTCTGCATCATGCTAGTAGAGGGAGAGAAGAATTTCCATGCCCAGGCTCTCTTTCTTCACTCCTGAAAAGTCCTGTTGTGTAGCTAATTCTGTCTTCTGAATCAGGAGTAGCATTATGAGCCAGAGTGGAACAGGAGTGCCATATATGGGACCTATATACTCAGAAATAGAATGATGAATAATTATGATAACTCCTAAAAGATAAGCAGAAAGAAAGCAGAATAACCAGAAATACAGGCAGGGAATATGTCACAGGTTTTCTTCTTCAAGTATATTTTCCTCTGCGTTTGAATGGATGAAGGCTTTGCACACCTGACTTGGCAAATCATTTCAGCGTTTTACATGGCAAAACAAACCAACACAAGTATTTCTCCTAATGATTCAGCTAAATTACCCTCTCTTAATCCCTGCCTGATGCTCCTAGGTATGTTAAGGGCAAGGACATACTAACCCTATAGACATTTTCAGCATTCCAACATCTCACACTTTATTCCCTGCGGTCAAATTTTCCAATCTTCACATATTTTGGTGTCCTCAAGCTTTCTTTAAAACCACCCCTCACCACACTCCTTCCAAGACTCCTACTTCTCTTGCTGTTCAGTGATGCAGTTCCTCATCTCCAGGGCAGAAAACGTTGAAGTTAGCACATCAGGCCCATCACTTCCCACTTGAGTAACACAGTTTTGGCTCCTTGGGATCTGGACTACACTGCAAAGTCACACTTAGAGCATTACTCTCTACTACTTCTCCATTCATTTGGGGAGTGTTGTTTTCTGCATTTCCCCTTTACTCTAAGACTTAATTAAGTTAATCAAAATTTCTCCCCAGGAGTGCTAGGACTGTATTAAAAAAAAATTGTCTTATGTTATTTCCTATTGACTTTCAAGATGTATTCAAATAGACTGTATATTCTCACTGTTTTTTATAACATATTCAAATATTACACTGAAGGAAGTACCTGAAGTTCTCTAGTTCATTTAAAAGAGGCAGAAAAATCTTAATTACTTTAATAAATCTAATTATTGTTATCCAGATATGACCTGGGGAGGGGGCAGAATAGCATCAATAAATGGTCATGAACAAGTTAAAATTGTTTCAAGGTCTAAGATATCTAAAATCATGGTCTGTTTCATACCAGATTTTCAAAGAACTCACTCTACCTCTTGTGTTCCTTTTTTTTTTATATATGCTGCCCTCTAATTCCTGAGGGAAGGAAAAAAAAACCACCAAACAAAAACAACCCTCCACAGTTAAACCTCAGGTAATAAAAGAATACCTTATTGTATACATAGGAGAAAAATAAAGATATTCCCCACTACTACTAGACTTTCATCTGAGAGAGTTATAGCCAAGTACATGGCCTAGAGCACAGTTCATCTGGCCTTTTTTTCCCACTATACAGTTGCCTGGTGAAAGTGCTGGGATATAAGTTACTGTTTAGGTCTACTACAGAATAACAAGAGTTCAAGAAAGATTCATGTAGTAAGAGAGCAGTGGCCTGCTATGTCATGAAGGTACTGGTTGCTTTATTACCATATAAGAAAAAAGCATCAGACCCAAAAGCATCTAACCCAAAGAATTGCAAGTGCTGTGAAAGAATTGAAACAACTACCCAAAGAAAAGAGATTTGAGAGGCTGAGTGAACTCTGCACAGATTCATGAAGATGGCAGGAAGCAGTTGAAGCTTAGTTAACATAAGGGTACACAGGGTTAGGCAAACCCAGGCTTGATGTTGTAGAGCTGACTGCCCTAGAGTCCCTGCTTTGGGCCACCGGAAGAAGAGTGGTGTCAGAGTTGGAGGCTCCAGGAAGCACGCGGGACGTGACCAGAGCAACAACAAACATTTCAAAGAAAGGGAGAAGTTGATGTTTAGGCTTGGGTGTGTGGGCTTTTTTTCTTTCTCAAAGTGAAGGAAAAGTGAAAAGTTTTAAGCAGAAGTTGCAGGGTAAAAAAAAAAAAAGAAGACAATGGTTTGGTGTATGGTGACTCACTGTCTATGTTTCTGAATAACCTGATATCTTCTCCTGATGGAGGAAAAGTAGAACAGGTTATATAATTCCCTTATTTAATACAGACTGTTAATTCACATAGGCAGTCTGTTGAACCTAGCAGAAAATGTGGCTGCCATCAGTACAGGATGGTATGTGAGGTCGTGGAACAATCATGAGAGGAGATTCCAAAGAAATGGGGAGATGGATAGGAAAAAATGTCCAAAAGAACAATAAAAAGGAATATTTGAGAAAGCATAGTAAGATATTGTATCAAAAATGTGGAGTCTTCAATCTTACAAAAACTTCCTAAGGTCAGGGAAAAGTGAAATCAATCTTAACATGACATTAGACTAAAAGTTACTGAAGTTTCTAAGACAATATCTTCTGTCACAGATCCTCTAATAAATATTTGTGTGTAAATAAGAGTCTTTTTATTAGCTTACTTAGCTTTTTCACCCTGCTTACAAAACAGAATCATAAAAGCCACAGGGAGATCCAGGATATTTTCCCCTCTTTATCCTTCCATATTTACATAAATAATGAAATAGTGTATTGTGACTGTCCCATTTCAGTATCAATAAACCAAGAAACTGACAAGTGTTAGCATTCAAGTAGCAGGATGTACTGCATTTATATGCAAACATGTGTGAAAAAGAACATTATCTCAGAGGGAAAAGTTTACAAATATTGTCTGCTTACCACAGCTGAAAGAGTTTGGAAGGAGATGAGAGTGAAAATAGTGAAAAACAATAGTCATAAGGAACTGTAATGCATCTCCAGAGCACAATTAAAAGGCAGAACAGGAAGCACCTATACATGGATAAAAAGGACAGTTGTAAAAAATTGCAGACACTCATCATGGGGATTTCAATTATGCTGACATTTACTGGAACACAAGTGACAAGTAAAAGCATGTTCTAAAAACACTCAAAGCTGCTGCCATATGGAGCTTTCTGCAGTAAATCAAATAGCATTTTCTAATCAAAGCTAATATCTAGGCTTTGTCTGCAAGGTGGCATGAGAAGGTGTTCACACCAGCTCCAGATGAATGAGTTCATTGACTGGAAGCACTACAGGTTGCAGTAACACAGCAATCCAACTAAGTTTGTTATCCATGACCTTTAGCAGAACCTACATTTTCCATAGTTTTCAGAGATTTGCTTGCAATTGGTGCCGACAGTTGGCCCATTTCACAGCACTGTAAAAGGTGTGGAACAGGTAAAAGAAGATGAAAAGCAATAACACTTCAAGATATTTTCAGAGAAATAACTAGACAGGAACTTCAAAATTCATCAGATCAACAAGGAAGGTGAAAAAGTGAAGTTGAAAAAGTGACAATGAAGTGACAGCATTCACTTTTCCTTACCAATTTCATTGGAGTCACTGAATATCTTCTACTTTGAGGAGACATGAAATTGCTTCTAATTACACTCAGTGGTGACTGTTCCCAGAAAACAGAGGTTGTTCAGAACAACCTCTCTGTTCAGAACAGGTTGTTCAGAGTTATTGGCCTTGCTCCTGTAAGTACTTTCTACCTAACTTGGTCCTGAGAGATAATTCTGCAACTTTTACCAATACAAATTCTGCAACTTTTTCACTTTAAGATTGAAACAAACAGAGCTAATTCCCCATATTTTATTGTAATGATGTTACTCACCCTCTAAGCACTCTACTACGTACAAAACTTTGATCAAGAGCAAAAAAAAAGACCACGTTGTTTTCACTTTTCAGGTCTATACCTACATAATTAGGGGGAGCAAAGAAACCTCTTTTTTTGCAGCCTCTAGCTCTCAGTTTACAGCTAACTCTTATCCATTTGTCCTTCTGTGTATTTTGTTTCGCTACGGCAATTGTTTGCATAGAACTACTTTGTACCAACAGTTGTATTTACACATTTTAAAATATTTATCAATTCGAAAGTAAGCCCCACTTTCAAAGAACTCAACGGTAGCACCAAAGGAGGGGGAGGGGGAGCAGAATGTAGAGGGAAGTTGGTTTGTTTTTATGTAAATCCCAAGAAAGAACTGATATTAAGAGAAGAGGGTGACAAGTGCTGCTGAGTTGCTGAGTAGAAAGAAAAGCCAAGGTGATTAATTTCTGTCATGCAATCTGATTCTTAGATAGAGAACGGAATGATAAGAGTGTAGGCAGGAGTGTCCCACGTCCCAAAAAACTCTGGTTACCTGGATGCTGAAAAAGACAGGACTTTAATTTTTTCATGTAAGGAAACTAATCAAAATTTAATTTTTTTTTTAAACAATTCAAAACAGGGTCACTGAAAGGTTCAACTCAGAAACACTAAATATAGATGTTACTGAGCTACTGTACTAATGACAACAATATAAATAATTTAACTTAGGTCATGTACTTCACCTCATCAGAGAAAGACCACTTGCTCTTCTGTAAACTTTGGATGCTACTCTTTGCCCAAAATGTCATCTTTAAATATATCTGGCTACAGTTTATGTCAGAAAGATATGGAATGGAGACAAATATGTATGTACATGCATACGAAAATTTACAAATAATCATAATGTAGCTCAAACCTAAAAGAATTCCAATAAATACAGATCATCATGGCTTGGCTTCGTGAATGAAAATTTGGGAAGGGCTCTACCCACACTTGCTGCAGGTTCGCTGATGGCTGAAAAGGCCAATGCACGACAGACAAGTCCGGTTGCAAAAGGCACAGCAGAAAGACTCCCCAGGCGGTATCGACTGGACGAGATTCTTTCTGGGTTGTCTTTTCTCCTCTAGAGTGATCCTGCCTGTGTTCTCAAAGGAAGCAATGTGCTAAGAAAAGGCTACTGATGGCAGTAGACTACCAATATAAGGCTATTTTTCGAAGTATGCAAGAAGATTAATTACTTCTCAAGCTCAAGTTTGTATGGGGAAAAAATACTGTCATTACAAAAAGTGGTTGGACATTTTTAAAGGGATGGTAGAGAATGGTCTTACCCGAAGATGCATCTCAGTGTGAAAACTAAGTGGGTGTTTCAGATCTGCTTATAATCAACCAGAATAACCCACTTAGTAGATTGGAGCAAGGGTAAGCAAAAGAGAACATCCACAAGAGATGTGTGCACACGTGCAAGCACTTCAAACAGGGCTAGTTCCACAAAGGTAAGGATGCACTGGCTAAATGTTTTTAAGACAAGATGGGTCAGATAACGGGAATGTAAGACTCATTAAATGGCTGAACGAATGATTTCAGACTTACTGATATTCATGTGTAACTGGTCCTGGAACACGATAAAAATTCAGGAAGAATGGAAAATCTGAGTCTTTTACAAAAAGGGCACCACAAAGCCACAAAGTTCACCTTGCTTCAACCCCAGGCATAGTGATGGAACAGATGATATAAGATTTTATTAACAACATACTAAAGCAAAACTAGCATGTTTGAAAGATAATCAGTACCAATCAAAATAGTTTTATGGAAAATGTTCACACTAAAAAGAAACCTGATTTCACTTTTTGAGACAAAATTACATGCTTGATTTATAAAAACAACTGTTCTTTTTTATGTTAAAACTTTTGAAAATATAAGCCATTTGCCTTACTAAACTGAAAAACCTCATAAGGAATATAGATTAACAAATAATTGATATATGTATTTAAAAAGAGTCACCACTGATTAGAGACTGAAACATAGTTTTTTTTCTCCAGGAGGTCTAGCTTTGAACATTATCAACAACAATTTGATAGTAGAAACTACATACTGTTCATAAAGTTTACTAATGAGATAAGATGACTGACAAAATGTTAAACAACACAAAATTCTAAATGATCATATATAATATTTGGTATTTTGATCCAGAGAAACACATCTATATAACACAGAATCTTTGAAATCTAAGTGGAGCCATGTCTGGAGGTTATCTATTCCAGCTTCCTATCCAAAGCACAGTGACCTCTTAGATGAGGTCAAGTTAACCGTAGTTTTGTCTAGCTAGTCCATTCCCTCCAAGGACAGAATCTGTTCAAGTGCTGCATACTCCTCCAAATGAAAGATCTCTTCCTAATGTCATGACTGGCAAACAACCCAAAATGCAGGTTTTGGCCTCTTTGTACCACCTGCCATCAATGAAAAGAGCTTGGCTCCACCATCGCTGTATCTGCCTGTAGGTATCTGCAGGCAGCCATTAGACATCACCTTAGCTCCTTCCTGCCAGGTTCAGGATTCCCAACTCCTTCAGCTTCTCCAAGCAGGTCTCATGCCTCAGGCCTCATAGAATCAACCTTCTGCTGATGCCAGCTACTCTCTTAACAGCCCTTTTGAATACAAAGCCCAGAACTGGAAGCAGTCTCCCAGTACCACTAGCAATGAGTAGAGGAGAAAAATTAATTGCCTCAATCAATTGACCTCTACTTGTCAGGGCCATGAGAGCACTGTAAGTCATGATTGTGCCTGCCCAGATTTAATGTTATCTTTTATTATTCTGCCTCTGGTCATGGATNACTGTCCTGGGCCAGGGGCTGAAATCCCCAAACAGGACGTGTAACAGAGTGGAGAAAAAACTCCAGAGAGAAACTCCCCGCCTGAAATATGCTGCAGAAGGAATTCCAGCTCAGCGGAGAGCAGAGGAGAACATGAGATAACAAGCAGCTCCAAGGTCAGTCTAGCAGGAATGATCAGGGAGGTGTGGGGGAGCCCCCCTCCGCAGCAGGGGAAAGACTGAAAGTTGAAAACCCCTGCTGCCTGTAGAAGATTACTGATAAGGAAGAGATCCTGGGGATCTCAATATAAAAATAAAATAAAAATAAAAAAAGCTTGTAATTTTTCATGTGGCTGGGGCACTAGCATTGTGACCAAAATAATAAAGAACTTAATGTAATACATAACTTTTAAAAAAAAGACTTGCCTTTAGGTCCATGTGCAGCTGTGGACCAAAACAGAAACAATGTCTTGTTGCATTAGGGAAGCAACAAAAAGAATTTAGAAAATCACTAAGTGGTTAATGTAGTAAGAGTTAGGACTGGGTATCAATATATCCCAGTGGTCAAGTAGATACACATCCACATTAAAGCACAGAAAGCTCTTAAACCTTTAATTAATTCATATTTGAGCAACAGATCCCACACAAACTTCTCAAAAAAAAGCAGAAAAAGAAGTAATTTTGTTAGCAATGAGATAACTGTGCAGGTTTCTGTAGAGCAAAAAAACCTGCCTTAGCTCTTTGATAATGCTTGAGACTTTTCCCAAGGCAACAAGTATTAGTAATTGGTAAAACAATCTTGGTAAATATCAATCCACATCAGAATGAAAAATATATAGAGAATTTTAATGTTTTGTGGTTTTCCTGCTCTTTTCAAGAGATCTCAGATTTTCAAGGTGATAATGAGATCTCAAAGGAAAGAGATGCAACCTCTCCAGAAATCATCTGTTAAAAAAATACTGGCAAAGGGGTAGATATTCAAAAATATTTTTTCCCTATACCAGACTGTGCTCAGCTGGCTAGACAGTGCTGACGTAGTTTTTGGATAGCATGCCAAACAGGGGACAACATTAAGGGACACAAAAAAGTGAAGAGTGTTGTTGGAATGTGATTCCTAGGGAGAGGGGTGGAGAGAGTAATAGAAACAGGAAAGAAAAGCAGAAACTGAAGATATTGAGGTTAAATCAAAACATATAAAGCTGTAAGAGACATGGTTTCACTAACTTTGCTTTCCAAAGAATTCCTTGCTTTTCTGAAGAGAGCAGTGCCCAGCATCACCCCAATGACAGGTTATTTTCTGAATTGTAAGTCTCAAATGGCTCTGCTCTTGCTTGGCATAGCTGCCAGGCAGGGATAAAGGGGGAAGACTTGCATAGGACAGACATGTCTCTGTCCCCTCACATACACAAAGAAACAGGGCAAGACTTCAGCTAGATTAGAGAACAGTGGAAGGGGCCAGGTTCTGTCCCATTAGTGAGCAGGGCTGTGGGAACGGTGCAGGAGCAGTAACACAGCCATACATTTAGAGCCTTTTAAAGCCCTCCAGCTTCTTTTAGGCCAAGGATCTGATTTACATACACAGCTCAGGCCCATTCAAAGAGTGTGAGAGAAACTTTAGCCAAACTGCTTTGTTTTCCTGCCTGCCTTGTACCATTGAATTTTCCTTGCAGTAAATTACCATAGATAAACAAATGTCTTTAAAATTAACATCTGATTGCCCTTAAATTAAACCCTTGCTTTTACCGCAGAGAGCTTAGGCCACAAACAAGAAAATACTATCACATTTTTACTAGAATACTTTACTAGAAAGATGACACAATTTAGAATTTATTCCCTGATGGAACAAGGTTTGATAGATAATTCTACAATAGCATTCTGTGAAAACAGTGAGTAAGTGCACCTCTCAGTATTCATTTTCTTGGTGTGTTATTTACCTGGCTTAACTAATATTACAACCACAAATTCAGGTGAGGAAAGCTGGCATTGTTCCACTGAAAAATATTTCTTTGCTTCTTGTGACTTAAGCATGAACTAAATTAGAAGCAAACCAAAACATATACCATGAGAGCTTCACAGTTAACCCTGCTGTGAATGGCAAGACTTCTAGCAGATTTAATACAGTCATGACTGCACCAGAGCAAAGTTTGGGTAAGTGAAATGTGCCACTGGACTCCAGTCAGCAAAGCACAGATGTCCAGTGCCTAAAGGATCCCCTCTGAGCTCCAGGTGCCAGCTGACAATCAAGAAGTAGCCTGGTTTTCTGTAAGTTCTTCTCTCTTACCTGCTATCCCTATGCAGATATCTCAGGTACTTTTGACACCCAATGCACAATGAGATACCCAGTGTGTAGGAAGATAAAAGACCACGAGTGGTAACAAGCAGAGGACCCAAACAGATTCTTCTCCTATTCAGTGGTATAGAAGCACCACTGAAAAAAAAATTAAAAATATACGGGATATATTATACAATACAAATATTATAGGATAAAACAAGTCAAGAGTCTTGTGAAAAGAGAAAAACTCCCATTAAATAAAATAAAAAAAAAGGTAGTCAGCCTTGACATGAGGAGTAAAGCACCAAGAACCCAATGGGAAAAATGTATATTCGGCAGAAAACAGAAGGATCTTCTTCCATCATTAAAAGTCACAAGACTGCAGAAATTGCCTAAATTTTTCTATTAAGGGTAAAATAAAGATCTGAATTTCCTACCCTTCTCTTCTATGAAATGTCACTCTCCAGTGTTCAAGAGTCCCTACATTCTACTTGAGCAAAACTTTTCTATATTTAAATGTGCCTATGTTTTTTATGTCATCTTTTGCTATGCAATATCTAGTTTCTGAATACCTCACAATTTATATTTCCATTTGTAGCACAACGATGGTCTGGAATTCCTTTTTACTACAGGAAACCATCACCATGTTCACTTCTGTTACTGTTTCACAGCTCACATCTTAGCTCATATTTAGAAGCTTCACCTAGATTAAGCCTACAATCTCTTCTACCTCCCATCCTGAAGTCCTTGTTGTCAGATAAGAAATAGCCTCAGAGCTTGCTTAGATTGGCACACTTTTGCTCAAAACCCAGTTGTTGCATTCAGGAACTAGTCAGTAACCAGATCCTATGAATGAAATCTTGCATGCCCTCTTCTCCCTTCTGCCAAGAGGACTCTAACCTGCCTCTGATCCCTCACTCAGGAAATTAGCTAGTAGCATCTGCTCTGGTTATACTTTTCAAGAGGTGTAAAATAATTTCAAATGTGCTTTTAAATAGACCCTTCCACAGTTAGATACACATGATTTTAAATTTCAGGCAGTGTTACAGATAACACTATTGTCAAGGTGTCTCTATCCTCATGGTTTGAGACCAGAGCTCAGTAAAGGATTTGTTCCCATACATTCTTCTGGGGCATTATCATCATGTCTTTCTTGACAGGGAACCATAACACCTTCATTATTCATCAATCATTTCAAATATACTGCTATGGCACTAACAACCTTATGCTTTGGTTTGTTTCTTTTTGCCTCTCAAATATTTCTGTTCTGTTAATTCATTCCCTTTTGCACATGGAGCCTCAGTCATTTCCCTCATACAGACTTGAGTGACTCAGATCTCTGATAACACTGCATTATATCCCACCAACACTATATTGACTTGAAACTTCAATTATTTTCACAAAGTCTATTTATAGACAAATGTTTTATGAAATTTGTAATAAGACAGAGTACTGCTTTGTGAACCTGGGTACTATTTAAAACTTTCTAATGTCAGATAGTTGCAGGCAACGTGAGTAAATATTACAGTAGGTTTGCATAGATTATGGACAATGTTATCTCTGAAAATATATTTAGAAAAAACTAATCCACACAAAACACATGTACCATTTGTGAAATTCTATTTTGTTTTTGAATTGGGTGCAGAAAGAGATTTTTATCTTATACAAAAACACCTTCTGCAAAATGCCAAATCCTATTTGCCAAATTGATCTTTTCCTTCAAGGGCTTCAGCTCCTTCCTTCTACCTCTAGTTACCTGAAAAGTCTTTCTGTAGTTTATCTTCTCTGTCATCACCGTTTGTTTGGAACATGGATTTGAATTAAACAAGGTAGCAAGGGAAAGTGGTTGTCGCTTCAGAGAGTTAAAAAAGAATGAAGGTGAGCAACTATTTTCTGAACTCTACTGGCTACAGACTAATTCAGAATTTACAAAATTTTAAAGGAAGTCTCATTATTTTCTGCATTAAACAAAGTTCCATTAGCTTAAGCATTAAAACAACAAGAAAATCTCCCATAAGTTAGGATATGCAGCTTGAACAGACTCAGTGCTTGCTCTTTTAGGCAAACTATTCCATATTTATTTGTGATGTGAAGGCAAATAAAAGTAAAAATATTAATAAGTTAGCACATGCAGAATATTTTCTGTATTTGCACAAGCCAATCTTCATTTTCTCTGCACAAAAGGAAAAGAAAAAATATACATTTATTTCTTTTGAAAGGGTTTTTGTTCTTTGTTGGCCTAGGACTAAATTTTCTTTTGAGAAAGCCTTCTAAATACAAAAAAAAAAATCACCATATATTTAAATTTCCAGCTTGTTTTTACCAATATTGCTCAGACTTGCCACCAGCATTCTTTGCTTTCTCCAAATTCTCAAGCAAGAGAAAGCACTGGTGTCTTTTTTATTTCTAATTAAACATTTTTAGTCTCTCTTAAAACTGTGGGCTTGAGGTTTGTTTTGCAGTCTTAAATAGCTGAGGACATGCCTGCTGGCAAAATGCAATATGAGCATTCCTACTGTCAGTGAGCAGACTTGTATAAAATACCCAGCAACTTCACATGGATAGGCTTTGCTGCATGTCTTTACACGAAGCATCAGAACCTCCCCATTCTTCCAGAAGAGTCCAATATTGTTAACCTACACAATGTAGTTAAAAATATGATAAAATAGAGAGCATTTCTGAAGAGAGGAATGAAAAAAAAAAATTAAAGTTATCTGAAGACATGTAATGTTAACAGTTGGCTGCCTAAATGGACAAAATGTGCTTTAAAAACATGTGTTGGAGCTTAAGAAAAATAAACCATCAATTAGTTTTGTTCAGCCTTCGTACTTAAATCCATCTACTACACATGCCTTAAAAATAGTCCAGTTAAACCCGATGCAGAGATATTTAAACAGAAATATCAATAGTACTGGAACACAAGACAAGAAACAGGCTCAAAACTGTCTGGTTATGGCACGTGCTTGGACCCAAAAACTATTTCTATTTGTTACATTTCAATGCAAAACTAGTACCCAGAAGTAAAGGATTCTCAGCGTTGAACCACCATGATCTCTGGATTTCATGTTCTCTTTTTGATTTAGTAGAATTCCATTGTTTTGAGGGGTATTTTTTAAACAGTTTCAGGGTTTGACTTTTAATTATTTTTATTTACTGTGCCTTTATTAGCCTGGCATTCCTTATCACTCTATTTCAATTGTTCCAGTTATTTCCTGTCTTTGAACTATTTGTAAATTTAAAACATTCCAAACAGAAGAGTTTCTTAAAATCTTTCAAGAAGTTGTTCTTATAGTGCTATTTTCCACAATTAAAGGATTTTTTCACAGTATTAACCAAACCATTATCCACCTATGGGCAACTGGCCCACAGGAAAAACATTAGTACAAACTGTGGCATGATTCCCAAGAAGGAATCAAGATGCTTCATGCCTGATCCAATTTGGACAACCACCACAGAGACAGCAGTGTCAGCCAAAGATGGGAATACACAACCTGTAAATGACAGGTTGCATCACCACCTGAAAAAATAATTGGTCTCCAGGTACAGATTCTATTTCTCAAAGTTCATTCTTATCTTTCAGCTCACACACAAGAACATGATGTGCAGCTGAGGACTTGGCATTGACCAAAGAAGAAAAGAGGATTTCTAGCTGGATGCCTGAAATTCTTCCTTCCATAAGGAGCACAGTGTGGTTAATGTCAAAAGAAGCACTCAAATGGATTAGCAGAAATCCAACTTGCCCTTGTAACAGATACATGCAGAGTATCCAGTGTGCAGCAATATCTAGCTACCCAATAACATCACTAATGCCAAATATGGGGCATAAAACAAGAAGGTAAGGGGAATGAAAAAGTGTCACAACAACTAATAGTTTTGTAGGTGGGGAAAAAAACCCTACAAAAAATTACAAGCCCTTACAGATGTTATCAATAAACAGCTATTTTTTTTTCATTATGGGATCAAAAATTTCCCAGCAAAATGCAGCTAAAATAACCAATCTTCAGCTGCACAAAGGTAAAAAAGTATTTTGAAGAATAACCATCCTGGGAAGCTTTGGAAAAATACAAAGACTTTGTAAATCAAAATAACTGGTTGAGTGTCAAAGCCTCAATCAAATGCAATCATTTCTATAGAAAAAAAGCTTTGGAGGAGGGATAGCAAGCCAAACTCTGAAAGTGGAGCAGGGATATATACCCGCTTCATAACCATTACACTATGAGTCCAGTACAGAGAGAGGAAATCAAAGAGGTGGAGAGAAAACATGAAAAACTGGTCATCCACCAGACACTTAAAATCTCTCTTAGGACTGAATTGCCACATTGTATTGAGAAGACTGTGCTTGCTGCTGAATCAGTAGAGAGACTGTGCTGTAAAGAACTCTATAAAATCTTCTTTTCTCATAACCATGGAAAAAGTCAAGATCGGGTGCAGGACAGGGAGATAAATGGTACAAATAGTTAAGAGAGTTGGCTCACATCCTCCTGAAGTCTTGCCATAAACAATATCTGGGAATGGCCAGAGGCTCCTCCAGGATAGGAGCTGTGCATGTTCCAATGGCAGAAAACTGGAATTTCCAGCACAAGTTCTGTGTAAATTACAACAAGGTCAAGCTGTCCAAAGCTGCACTTTTCTGAAGACCCCACGAGAACAAAACTGAGATGCCCACATCTAATTTCATCATTATTGTCTCAAACTCTCAGTGAACTTAAGAGAAAACTGACTTGGCAGATCTGACAATTGCACACAGAATCAGCTGGGAAAGGGCACTGGGCGGTGGAGAGATAACATCTTTTTTAAGCTTTACCACTACAAGGCAACTGTTTTCTTTTTCTCCTTTGCTCAGCATAGCTCACTGCATGTCCTGGCACCTTGCAGAATCAGTGGTAACCCCTACGTGACACATGAATCCACTTTTAAACACAGGATTTAAAAATAGCAAGAATACAAGAATAGCTTAAAGACTGTATTTTCAAAATGTCCCCAGTAAGTACCATTCAGATGAAGGGAGAATGTTTTTCTTAAAAAATGTGGGTTTTTTAAAAAACATTCTACATGGTTTTTTTAAAAAAATTCTACATTCTCTTTGATAAAATAACATCAGACTGATATAAATAATGCCTTGTTCTCCTTTTATGAAAATAAAGGATGTGTTTAAGACTCCAGATACTCACCAGAAACACTGAGAATACTAATAGCATTTGGATTTTATAATGATGAATTAACAAGTAAACAGGAAACCATAATTTTTAGTCTCATGAGGCAGATAAGGGATGAGGGAGTTCTGGCCCAACATATATCTCTTCACATATTTCTATGCATAACTAATAACTACACTTTACATAAACACATACATGTTTGAGTACACACACGTATGAAAATACTCAGAGAAAAAAAAATTTCCAGATTAGCTTAAATAACAAATACAAAAAATTTTAATTGAATACAATACTAGGGTAACATAGTTAAGCTTTCAAAGTCTAAAATGTGTCCACATAAGTTTGCACCAGAAACTTTATATTTTTCTTCTCCCTTCTAGATGCCAAGACAAAGTTTCATTCAAGTATCATGCAGTTATTAGCCCCCAGAGAGTTTCTGTCCATTCAACAGACAGGATACACTGTTCTCCATTAAAACAACGCATAACATAAATAAGTCGAAATATTTGAACATTTAAAAATGTTGTCTCATGGCTTATTTACATGGTGTTACCAAAAAATCTGTCCTGAAGGCAAATTAAGTTTTGTAAGTGCTTAATTCCATGGATTTAATCAGCATAATACATATTTTATAGTAAAATGTTGATAATTAAATAAGTTTTTTTTAAAAAAGGAAGAAATATTTAATTAGTAAAATAAAAGTGTGGGTTACAACTCAGAACCAAGACACAAAAGCCATCTTCTCTTCTTCGGCAATCACCTGTCCTTCAATTTTATTGGCCACAAAGGAGGAAGGGATTTCGCAGGGAGCAGCTGTCTTTATAACACAGCCCAAATTCACCCTGTGAGCACTGGACAACCTTGAAAATAAGTGGCAAAAATGATTGGTGCTCCTGCAGGTCAGAACTGCATAACTGTGCACACATGTAACTCCTCCAGAAATTGTATAATGGCAGCATTCAGCACTAGGTTTTCGACTGTCTTATTTCCAAGTTTCCTGGTATCCTTCCTGCTTCACAATGCCAACACCTATCTTGCCATCTACACAAAGCTCCTTTCCCCTCCACAGTCTGGTCACCATCTCCTCTTTTCTATTTGCATCTTTGAATCAAGAGTTACGGGTCCCAAGGCCAAATGTCACAGCAGTTCCTGGCCATGGTGAGAACCAATGGGTCCCATGCCACCTCATGAAGGCGCATGTTCAGCCTGCTCTGCCGACAGGACATGGATGCTGGCAAGGGATAGGAGCACACACATCATTACCATCATCATCATCATTATCAGAAAAACTATAGCTGTCACAAATCTGACCATCTACTACTTACTACCACTAAATATGCAACTGTGTGTATATTTGCAAAGTTCTCAAATGGGCAGATAAAAAATACACATATGTCTAGACAAGAAAAATTGACAAAATCCTGCAGAATCTTCAGCTTTTTTTAAGACTATGAATCTATTCTCATTACCCATTATCATTCCTTCCTGTCTTCCCCCTTCCTGTCCCTCTCTCCATAAAGAATAAAGCATTTCTTGTGGAAAGCTACAAAAAAAAAATAATATTTAGAGAAATTTTAAGTCATTGAAAACAGTATTTTATAATGGAAATTGCAAGGCAGATTTGGCTAGAGCCATTTCTGTTTGAGCTGCCTGTAATAACTAACGGTGATGAGATGGAGCAACAAGGAAAAGACATTCAGACCCTGGGGTGACAGGAGCAGCTAGCAGGGGCTGTACTGCATTTGGGAAATGCACTAGCCAAGAAGTTTCAACTATGTGGTCTATGGACAACTTGCCTGTCACCCATGAAGAGCTACTTGGTTACATAACGCTGAATCTCCTCATTTCCAACTGTTAAATTGCATTAACAGAGAGGTCAACTTTCCTAATATTTGTCCCAATGTACGCCAGCCACTGCAGAAAGACGTATCGGTGTAACTGTTTGGAGAAGGGAAAGCTGGCATCTTCACAGACGAAAGAGAAGCATGTCTGCAAGACAAGCCCTCTCAGAGAAGACAACTTGTGCTGCAAAGTAGTGGTAAGCTTTGCACTAGACCATTAAATTCACGGGTATTTGTAGAATACTTTAGATGAGGAAACTTTTTCCACATCCTTCTCCCTCTCCCCAGCCTTGCAACCAGTTGCTTACTACATCAGTGAGGAAACAGCACAGTCGTTCCCTATAAGCCCCTGGCCTTACTGATTTCTGTGGAAGTCCTCCACATCAATGTGTTATTAACATTATTCTCCTACTGAATCCAAAACATAGCACTATACCAGCTACTAAAAGAATTCTACCTCAGCTGAAACCAGGACAACATGCATCAAGAAAGCTGCTTCTATCTTTCTCAACTGCAATAGCGATAAAAACCTCTTCAAGGGTCTTGCTCAATTTCATCTGAAAAATTTCTACAAGAAAAATAATTGCACCAAAGGAAGTGAGTTCCTCCTTCACTCAGCATATTCATTGCAGTTTCAATACAGGCACTTTATTGTAAACATAGAAAAGAAAAAAGGAAACAAAAAAGCAGAACTAGCCATGATCTCATCCATATCCATGCACTGGAGGGAACCATACAGGGTAGAGCTGAGACAGGGGGGTAGACAAACAAAGAAGTTGCAACTGCTCAGGCTTTCTCACACAGACAGCTATGGACAAACACACCACAAAGTTAGGACTTCTCAAACAAGGACAAAACTACTTGCTCTCATTTACAGCACTATCTGCCTTCGCAGAAAACTGCAATTTCTGTACAAATATGTTTATCTGTGTCACTGTTTGTCCAAGATACAGTGGGCCTCTCTGCATTCAAAGGATCATTTTGTTTGCAAACATGGAGGATGAGAAGGAGGACCTGTGATCTTCCTCTTTGAAACATATCTCCCATGAATGGTCAGAAAAGGAAAACAGGAAGAGAAAAAGCAGCTTAATAAGCCCAGCTATGGAGATTTTGATACTTGACATTACCCAAGTAAAAAAACCACCCTAAATATCTAAACACACACATACAGGGAAATTAAATATAAAATACATATATTCACACTTGAATATTTTTAAATGCTTATTTACACATTCATGCATAAACTTGAATGAATATATATATACACACAGTAAAAATTTCAGTAACTAATGTAAATTTTTATACATTGTTATTATCACATATTGTGTATATCATAATTTACTTAAAAAATTAACTTGAAATTAAATTCTTGTATCTGAAGTCATTCCAACCTTGTAGTATTTATCAAACACTACTTTTAGAAATAATAACTAAAGAGAACATAGGATGAGTAAACATTTTTATCACTAAAGAAAAAACAACTTCCTATTGAGAAGATTAAAACATTTTTATATGAGTAAGACTTCTGGTTAAAATTTGTGAGCGAACAATTGCTAATTTTCTATTCAATAATTCCAGAATAATGTTTTCAATATTCTGACAGTGGTTAAGAAATTTATTAACACATTCTTGAATCCCAGAAAAAAACATTGAGAAGATCAAACATCTAAAATTTGGCAACTCAAAGAAAAAAAGAAAGCAGAGTATAGTCAGAAATCTAATCAGAAATCTGGTATTGATGTTTCAGACAGGGACATGTTACCAATTGTATTCTGGGTGAGGGTTCCTCAGTTCCTCAGCTGCAAGAAGTTTCTCATTTTCAGCTAAGAACCATCTTAAGTGGCAAATGGGAATAAAAAAACAAAGCAGACATGTTACTTTTTTTCAATAAAGTCATCATCTGCTTGCCAGCTACCAACCAGAAACCCTACATTTACATGAGTTGCATAGGAGCAGTCTTGTTTTTCTTCTCTACATGGCAGCAAGGAAGCACAGTCTGGAAGCCAGAGGCCTGTGTCAGAAACTGTGGGTTTGGCTCTGTTTCCAAGTCTGTTTTCAAACTGAAGATAACTGAAGGCCAAATTGCCATCTTTATTGGATTATAATAGGCTAAAAGCTTTATATATCACTTTTTTATTATTTTTAACCAGTTCTCTTTTTTTTCTGGGAGAAAATAGTGATTGAAAGATTTCCTCTGAAACAGCTTTTGATGTTTCATCTTCTGGATTCATCTTCTCTAATTTCACACCCTTGCCCAAAGCACTAAGCACCCTTCTTTTACTCAGTGGAGACTATCTGCCTTTTGAGTCATTCTGAAAGTCCTCCTGTCAACTTCAGAAAAAACCTTGTGTGACTAGATTTATAATTCCATTGTCCCATTTTGGGTGGGATAAAACCAAAAGCAAGGTTATATGGCAAGATTTCCAGCTTTTTGTATTCTCAATTAATCCAATTTCTAACTGAAGGATGAAGAGAACAATCCCATCTGTTGGATTTTGGTGCTTGTTTATTTGTTTAGGTTTTTAAAAATTTGTTTGAGTATACCTCAGCCATATATTTCTCTCAATGTCTCAAAAGGTTTAGGTCTCACATCTTTTCCCTATAAACAGTGACAGCTGCTCTACAGTGTAGCCTAATGATATCTAACCAAATGTTTTATTTCGTTAAGACATCTTCAATCCAAGTAACTAACCCCACCATTTCAATAGCCGGTCTTGCCCAGCAGCTTGGAGCAAACTATGGTGCCATGAGTCATATTTTATTTCAGGTCAGCTTACATGCCATTCTTGGATGGATCCCCTAGAAATTACAGAGCATAAATGAGAAATCATTTGATTAAATTTTAAGCCATAAACATGTCCATCAGATTAGACAAAGCTGGTGAGACCCAGTTGGACTGTCGTCCAAACCTAAGACTTCACATCTGCTCCAATGGTGTGAATGTCTGCTCCAAAGGACAACAGATACAATGCTCCTTTACTGAAGCTGAGTGAAAAAAGCTAAGTCTGTAAACAAGACCAGAATAACAAAAGAAACTAGTAAGAAATTAAGTAGTTCACTGGATCTGGCAGAAAAATTTCAGAGAGAAATGTTAATATTTGCTTAAAGATATTTTGAGCTTGACAGCAGCCATTTTCTCAATCACTGAATGAACAACTTCACATTCACTCATCACATAGGATATCATTCCTAGTCTCAAAGACAGATCCAGAGGATACACATTGTGCTTTCCTCTATATGCACCCATTCGTTGTGAGCCTGATCTGGCAGTCTCTGAGGCTGTAGCTCATCAGTGGTCCCTTTGCCCCCTCCCTAGGCCTGGACCATAAAATCATAAAGGTTGGAAAAGACCTCTAAGATCATCAAGTCAAACTGTCAACCTAGCGCCACCATCATGTTCACCACTAAACTAGGTCCTCAAGTGCCATATCCACATGTGTTTTGAACACTTCCAGGCATGGTGCCTCCACCACTTCCCCAGGCAGTCTGTTCAAATGCTTTACAACTCTCCTGGTGAAGACATTTTTTCTAAAATCTAATCTAAACCTCCCCCCGTGGAACTCCAGGTAATTTCCTCTCATCCTGTCACTTGTTACCTGGAAGTAGAGGCTCATGACAGCCTCTTTTCAGGTAGTTGTAGAGAGCAATAAGGTCTCCACTGAGCCTCCTTTTCTCCAGGCTAAACAACCCCATCTCCCTCAGCTGATTCTCATAAGATTTGTGCTCCAAGGCCAGATGGTGATGGGGACACATGGCACTGAGCTATCCATCTCACAGGCCCACCCCTCTCATGGAAAGATAGAAACACAATTATAAGGTGCAACTCTGTGGAAGAGGGTGAGGATGGGAGAGACATGGATGCAGAAGCAGTGCGAGAGGGGGGTGAGCAGCCCAGACAGGGCTCCCCTACACACCGGTACCCTCTAGAGCAAGGGAAGGAACCCAGATGGCCACTTACAGCACAGACTGGGCACTTAGGGCTGCTCCCAGATGCCCTCACTGTCATGACCTTCTCACACGTTTCCCTTCAGAGTCAGTGATCACACAGCACTTTTGTAGTAATTCTTCTTTTTTCCTGCCTCCTTGCAGCACATCTTCTTAATCCCCCACCCCTGCCTCCTCTCTTAGGTCTACCACTTTAGTTACATCCTCTGCGGTTTTTTTCCCCTTTTCTTGTAAACCTGTTAATTCATCCTTTTGGGATTTTCATTTTCTTCTTGACTAGGTAGACCATATATAAAGCAACCCATGAAAAGAATAATTTTAAGTGCTGTCACCAAACTTGATGTTTCCATGTTTCTTTCCTATGCTGTAAACTTGTAGCAACAGGGAGTGTCCCATATGGGATATATGCATGTTCTGTGTATCCCTACTGTAGAAGGAGGCCATTCTCAGAAAAATGTTTTTTTAGATGACCCCAAAAGTTAACAGTAGCAATTAAAAAGCCAAAAAAATAATAATAAAAAAATAAATTAAAAAAAAAAGTAAAATCCACTCATAAACTAGTCAAACGAAATGGGTTTTCTTGCTGTGTGCAGATATATCGCCACAACATTTTTGTAGTAGTCATTTGGTACATAACCTTAGCATGTACTGGGAGATGGCTTACTCAATGGCTCTAGCCACAAGTTGTGCTGGGAATAGTTTTACTTTGAGATTAGGATTGCCTAAGGAATAGATGCCTAGGGATTGCCTCTGTGCAGAACCTACATCACAGGTTGGACATGTCTGCCTACCAAGACCTAGGCACAACAGAATACTGGCCTTGGTATGCAAAAGTGGCCTGTATAAAATCTTTACAACATTCTTTGCCTATTCCTTCAAGTAACAGAATTGTTTTTCATGCTTCTCTGTACAAGGATATTCAAATTACATACAAAGTCATTCACTGCCTACTTGAGCTTTCAGAGGACCAATCAGTAGGTGTAGCAAGCAACGCAAGGCAAGATGGATGCTATGCCTATAAATCCTTAGATTTATAACTATAACAGTTTTTCACAGAAGCAATGGCAAAAGTGGAAAAATAAATTGGTTCCAGTGCAGACCTCCTATAGCAAGATTAATCAATTACAGCTAATTGAAAACACAGATCTATTTTCATGTCCTACTTCCCTTCAACTAACCTAACTTTGGCTAAATTTAAAAAGGCATGTGGTGGGAGGAGGTAAATTCCATCAAGAGGAAATCTTTTAGATTTAAATAAAAAAATAAAGTATTAAAAGCAACTACTGATACAGACAGCAATATTTTGAACTATCCATTTCTAGATCTCTTTCAGTGGTTTTGTGGAAAGAAGTAGAAAAACATGGATCTGGTTAGTCATCATGATTGTAAAGCAGTTTCAGTTGTTTCTTACTGTTGATTTCATGGGAAAAAAGCTTGAGAAGTTCAACTGATGGCCAAGATTGGACTGAAACCTTAAAACGCATTCTGACTTTTTAAGTCAGAATTTTGGATTTGCCATTCTCTGAGGCAGACAGACAGACTCTCAGAAGTGGTAACTGGAGAAAGAAATCAAAACACAAAACCATACTACTTTCTATGTGAGAAGACATAAGAGAGCTTCCTTATTTTGGTCGCTTCCTCTTCCGTCTTTCTCACCAACAGACACACACACACATTTGCACAGTATACACAAAACCCCAGACGGCTTCTGAGCCTGTAATCCTCTGCTGAAAATCTTTCTGGCTGCTTTAATGAGCTGAATTCTCTTTGGAATGAAAGAGCTTAAATAACAATTCCAGCACAACAGAGCAGTCAACCTGGAGGCAGGAATGAATGGACAGAGCAGGATCATATAAATAAATAAATAAACAAACAGGAATGCAGAAGCAGTGTCAAATCAAAACTATCATTAAAATACAGCTCTTGCATGTCCCTGTTCCCAGCTGGCCATCAAATCAGTTGAGTTCTGCTTGGGCTCAGATATCTCTTAGGGACTTCCCTATGAGTCCAGGATTTAAAGGTTGACAAAAGAGAACATTTCACTAGTAAAAGTCTAATCACAGAAATCTTCATGTTATGGATTCCCATAAATCTTCATTTTATTCATTCACAAAAGAGAAGGACAGAAAAAAAACAAAGACCAAAGTATTTTAAGAAAATATTTAAAAAGAAGAGTACTAAAATTAAATTAATACGGCAGTTTATTTAAATTTTGAGTGTTTGAAAAACATTATATTGCCTATCACCACACAACAGAGAGGAATTTAGAAACAGTTGACTCTACTTAATCAGGATTACATGAACTTTTCCATTTTATGTTTTATAATTCTTCAGTTTGTGACTGGGACCAGTTGTTGCTTTGCAGTGCTATTAGGAAAGGTGCTGCAGCACTACAAAATAACAATACTGAGATCATGACTCCTACTAATCTGATCTGGGCTATCAAATCTAGTTCTTCAGCACAGAATGTAACCATACAACAGATTTTTAGACCATCCCACAGTTTCACTTCACCAAAAACACACACCATCCATCCACCCTATAATAAGCCTAAAGCCTTTCACATACAAAACAAGGAGCCTCAAGAAAAGCAATTATGTCACTCTGGTGAAAATGTCTAAAGATCATGAGGGCGCCTAAAGCTGCACCATCATAACACTTAGGCTGAAGCTTTAAGACTCTGCTCCTACCAGAAAAAGATAATGGGCTGGCTGGGAGCTTCCCAAGAGCTGGACCAGAGGTCCAAGTAACTCTGAGCACTGGAAAGATCTCAGAAACAAATTAAAACAAAAAAACCACCGACCAAACAAAAAAATGAGAGTAACAATTCTTATCAACTTGAGACAAAATCTTTTCTAGCCATTGGTTTAACAGTAGGTACATGAGAGACATATCGCTGAATTATCTGAGATTGAAAATGAAGCAAACAAAGAAAATATCCCGGAGTCAATGTAAGGGATTAGCAAAACAGGTCAGAATTGCCATTATGGATGGCTACTGTATAACAAGTGTCAGTGTTTGCTGGCAAATAAAATGAGCGAATGCTAAATCTACTTCCATGTCTCCCCTGGGAGCATGAATAAATCCAAACACCTAAAGTCTTGAATATGCAATAAGGTTGACTATGGAAAATTACATTACCTGTTCGTACAATTTCCTCCATGTGATGAGCAATCACCTAGTGCTTCTATGTGATTATTATTCATATTTTAAAGGCCACATAAATAGACATATGGCTGGTGGGGCAAAAATTCAATCTTACTCTTCTCTAGATTCTAGATCCTGCCTCTGAATCTAAAAAACTTCTGAACTGCAAGAAACACTGCTTTAAGCTGTAATTTAGGCCACAAAAGAAAACATTAAGAAAATTCCACTTACAATTTGCAGAAGCTTCATTTTAATTAAAATAAACAAAACCCACAAACTTGAGGAGCATATTCGAGAGTCCAGGCCTCACAAAGTCCTTGGTCTCACCAAAAAAAATAAAAACCAGGCTACTTAATCCTTTTATCTCCAGCAAATTCACAGGACATGAATTGTAGAATATGCTTTCAAACTTTTAATAAGCTGCATGCAATCTTCATCCAGATTCTTCAGAGGCATCTGAAAACAGTTTAAATTTCTGGTATGTACAACCAAGAGAGCTGCCCATGGAAATATCATTCTGCTTTATCAGTACTGATAATGATTCAGCCTAACAAGTGATGCTGTTTAGGAAGTCACAGTTAAAAAATCCCAAAGCCCATAGTTTAACTGGAAAGCTTCTGGATGGAAAAAGAGAAAAGTATTCAAAAGAGTAAAAATTTCTAATTCCAAAACGCATGGTGTTAAACCTATGCAGAAAAGACCAAAGACATGACTCCAAGTAAATAAAAATCCATATAACAATATGTGGTGGACAGAATAAAAGTTGCATGAATGGCACACTATCCTAGCATGGATCTATGTATGTTGCAGTTATATTCAAGGAAAAGTTTCATAATTAAAAGCATAGTGAAGTAATGGAATAGATTACAACCCCTAGGCCTTAAAAGGTTACATCTGTAAGTGTAAACATCTGTTAAATTTTTTAAAATCCAACCTAATTTGCACAAATCCCTGTGTGTCATTTCATTGAGTTAAACTAAATTTATAGACTCCTTGGACTAGAAGAGGTCTCAGGATGTCATGTAGTCCATTCCCTGTCCACAGGCAGGATCAGTTTGTCTCATATCATCCCTGACAGATGTTTATCTATCCTGTTTTTAAAAGACCAGCAAGAATTGAGACCTCTTTAGACCATCACTTTACTGTGAGATTTTTGCTAATCTACCCAGTACAATATTACACAGCCATAGAAAACTAGGAGCATTCACAGTCAGGTATCTAAGTAATAAAAAACCAGTATATTAAACAATATTGATTGATTTTAATCATGTGAATATATTTATTGTCATCTATGAACAAATTACCATGCATCAGATAACAGATGGTAGTGAGCCAAGAACACAAACAACCTATCATAAATGTCAAGTGAAATAAAATACATTTGCTTAAACTGAAGTTAAGCTTTTTACCTGCATTTGCCAGGGGCTAAAACCATGCATGTGACTAATTACTTTTCCTCAATTGGCAGCTGGTTAAGTTAGTATAACTCTATGTTTATACGTTATTTACATAGGTTGATTTACATCTTGTTTTTTGAGAAGAACATTAGTCTACTTAGAGTGCTAGTACACTTTTCTTTTTCAACCTACCTATATGACTAAGTCTGGGGGATATAGCCAGATTTTGATAGAGTCAGAGAAGAAACACATCCTACCAACTAAAGCAAATATCACTCCTTGTTCTTTTTTTTTTCCCAAAAAATACTTCTTGAATTTTTGATACAGTCACCAGTACCACCCAATTAACGACCAAAGTTGTGCTGGAGAATCATACACCAGTGCAGATTGGAATGGGCCTTGAAGGATCATCAGGTCAACCTTCTGTGGAAAAGTGTGTTTAGATGAATTTATCTAGTACCTGCTTGATCTTGAAAACCTCCAGCAAAGGGGACTCTATGGACATCCCTGGGGAGGTTGTTCCAGAAATTGTTCTCACTGTAAAAATTCCTGTTGTACATCAACACAAAAGCACTCAAGCATTCTTGCTTTTGACTGTAGCTCACTTTGCAGCTACGTTAGTGTCAGCATAACACATATGCTGCTACAAGTGCATTATTTTGGCTACAGATTAATGTAAAAAGCATTTTTAATATTTTTTCGGTTGAGCAGAGACTGTTGCCCCCCTCAGCCCCCAGCTGACAGCTGTACACACTCCTAATGCCTATAATTCCCTCTGCCGTCACAGTGCTTCCTTTTCAGATGAGAACACAAGCATGAAAGGCATTTTTCTTCACATGGAAGGATACTGACAAAGACAACTTCAGAGACAACCCAGGAAACTTGAATCATCCTAGAAAGGTAATATTCCTTTGAATGATGTTAAGGTATCTCACATTTCCTCATCTCTCATTTTCCTCCCATAAAACTGGGCTTATGATATTTTTTGCTTCTTTACACTATTAAAAAAAAATCCACTTTTTTATTTCTTAAAACATAGCAATGAGTACTGGTAGGTCCCTTTTTCCTTTGTTAGAGGAAAAGATATCTGACACATATCATATTAGTTCATGGTGAACCTTTACAATTCCAAGGAATGAGTAAAGAATTAGGCTTATTTTTCTCCAAAAGACTGAGTTATACAATTAACATTTTATAAATCCTTTCATTTTTTCAGGTCTTTTAACATTCCACTATCATCAATGTATCAGTTCTATAAATTATAATAAAATAATAAATCTATCACACAAAATAACAGGGTGAAAAAGTCATTAAGGTTTCACAATTTTTGAAATACTTGATAAAAAACATTAAAGAAACTATCTTAATATTAAAATGCAGATCTTATGTTAAAAAATATCATCTTATTTTAAAATTTAAAAAGAAGAATTAAAACAGAAACACTGCTTTATGCTGCAGGTGTTTTGTCATTTCATTTAGATCACACATTTGGAGAGGTGGGATGGGGAGAGTCTGATTTCTTACAGAACTACCTTAGGCAATTGCACTGTGAGTTAGTGATAGCAATAGCATTTAAATCCATCAAATTTAAAAAAAATAGGATTCATCCTGGATAGAGGAAAGACATGCAAATTACTTTGTGGACTAAGGATAAGACAATAATTTTTTTGTGAATTAAGAAAGATGTTACCACAGGCCTATGGGTTGCCACCAACAGGCACTTAACCCATGGAAGCAACAAGATGTCCCATCCTTTGCAAAACAAACAGGAGGCTGTGTCAATCTGTCACTCTAGAAAGTAGGACACAAACCTATTACAAACCAGGCTTTGGCACTTAGATTGCACTTTGACCAGTTAAGGGTTGCATTTTTGTCTTTTTTAAAATCAGAACTTTCCTTAACATGATGTCTGACACAGCATTTTTTCTACTGTGAAATTTACTTACATTTTAGTATGTTGGTACCACACCACCACTTAAATACATTCAAAGTTTCCAAAAAACTGGACAGGCTTGTGCTGGCTTTCATAAAGAGACCATATAAAATACAAATATACAGAAATAAAAAAAATAGTTCTCAAATGCAGACACATCACATGTTAATTGGAGTCCCTTTTACTTCCAAAGGGCAGCAAAGCATTAAAAGTTTATGCAAAACACTAACAAAGATATTGGATCATGTAAGGATGTTCTAAAAGAACAGTCTATATCTGGAAGACCTTACACACAAAAATCCCAATGCTTTTCTAATCAATCTATAATCTAGAGTGCAGAAAATAAAGAAAAAAAAAAAGAGAGAGGATATATTAAATTATGTCATTACATTCTACAATGAAAAGTTATCCAGAGTAAACTAACCCCTGGCTATTTACAATTGTGCTGGTACTTCAAGGCAGTTTGTTCTCATTTGTTCTTTTTGCAGAATGGAAAACATTGGAGAAAGTCATGTTGTTTTGTTTTTTTCTTGTTCTTTCACATTGATGTTATGACACTGGATGACTCCCCAGACTGAACTAGCAGTTTATTTCTAAAATAATTTTTTAATGTTCATTGGACTGATTAAAGAAACAACCTTTATGAAGCAGATTCAGAAAAAGTTAATTAGATTGGTTTAAAATACAATTGGCAGAAGGCAAATAACCTCATAGTTTATTTGTTCTCAAACTGTAGATACACATCTAAGAAATAAGTGAGGTTAACACTAGTGCACATTAGAGACAAGAAAGGGTATTTTGACAACGCAGATTCACTGGGATGTATCTCTACACACTGAATTTGGTGCTGCCAGTCTGATGAGAATAAGCTTCTGAAGTGTTGGGTAACCATTGCTACAGATTACCTGACATTGGCCAAACAACAGATGTTTCCTCCATTCCAGTCTTTACATGGTGTTAGCCACACAATACTCAAAAATGTCATTCTACATAACACCCCTTAAAGAAAGTAAAAAAAAAGAAAGTGCTTTTTTACTAAAGATGGATTTAATTCATTGGCCGTAACAAGGATGTTCCTTACCCAAAATCAAAGTCTTTAATAAAGATTTTGCCATTTTTATCATTCTTTCGATGATAGGGACTTCGTCAGAATTTGGGAGCTTTATTTTCTTCCTCTGTTAAATAATTTATATCTGACAACAAGTGGTTACTGACTACTTCACAGAAAGAAAAAAGTCTCAAACTTCTACCAGGTTCATGAATTGAATGCAAAACACAAAATCTGGCTTGGTGGTTCAGAACTGAAATGGATTTGAAATTATTGACCTCTAGAGCAAAGCATATCAGTATTAATGAGATGTGCATTTGTAGTGTGAGTGATGTAACACATAGGTAAGACTAATGCGCTGAAATATGAGCTGTAGATAAGTGCTCCCAAGTCACTCATCATCTGAACATCTGGATACACATCTCATAATCAACTGAAAATCTGTTTTAACAAATCTGTCACTGAGATGCCTGTTCATGATTTTCTCCGATGGTTGGAAATCATTGGAAAGTATCTAATCAGTAATCTCTGGAAACTCAGAATCCAGTTGTTTCAGCAGGCTATCAGCATGGGGAGCTAGCAGTTAGAAGACCAAGGGAATGTAGAAAGGACACTTAAAATAGGACCAGTTTAAACAGACATGGATGGGAGACATATTTTTGAGGTTGTGACCTGACAAGCACACAACAACCACTATGTAGTTGTCACCATTTAATTTTAACACAGAAATACATTTCTGGATTCTTATTCCAAACGAACTCTAAATCATGTATCCCCTATATTCATATAAGGTATTTTACAAATATATTCTATGCATATTATCTTAGTGTACTTTATGTTAAAGAATATGGTTTTTTGAAGATTACAATTTTCCCATTCTGTCACATGGAAATGTGACAGTTTATTAATAATTCATTTGAACTGACTTAAGTGGTTTAAACATCCTGTTTTCTGGTTGTACAAGTTCAGTAAAAGAACTAAAATACATCCCAATAGGAGGTATAATTAAATTGAGAAGGTTTTATGGGCCAGTTCTCCCCCCAGGCCAGGCCAATTTATGTAAGCTTCTAGGGGACACAATCACTGCTCCCCAGCAGAAGAAAGCAGAGTCCTTCACAGCAAATGATTTATTGGCTAGGCTACACATTAGGTAGAGTATTTAGGTGAGTTAAAACCAACTGACTCCAATTCTGAACTTGATTCTCTGTGTATTTACTGTGAGGTCCCACAGAGTAGTTATTACGCTGACCTCCCTGCTGGCTGACATTGTCCAGAGATCCTGGCCCTTTGTCTTTTGTTTTTTCTCTCATAGTAAGGACATCCTAGAAAATTTAATCAGACTGTGGATCTTGTGAAGAGCCACTAATGTGGCAGGTTCTGATTTGAATGTAAGCTGGTTTTGTCATCTCTTCAGCAGTTTTCATTTTCTTGCAACCTATATCAACAAGCAGCCATGAAACATATTTTCTACAGAACTACTAATTTTGCACTGATTGAAACATTAAAACACTAAAGATTTCACTTTTAGACATATCTGATGACCAAAAAAAAAGTGCTCAAGGATTCTAGGGAAAAAAATAATTTTTGTATTTGTAACTACTATTTGTAACTACCAGGGCTTTCTGGTTATCCCCAGGGGAATAAAAAGAAAGACACATGCCCTCTGAAGAGCTACTCCTTCCTATAAGTTATTATTAGCGTAGGCTATTCATTTACTGCTCACTGTGGATAATCCCAAAGTTATACGTGTTCCCATTTTTTCCAGTTCACATAGAGGTCCATGCCACCACTTCATTCACAGTCATCTGTTATTCCCCTTCCATATGACAGCACACAAGAGGGAGGAGGGAAGTAAAATTAGCCTAAACACACCAGAACATAATAAGCATTACGTGGGATGTTTGTGCTTTCAAATAAGCCAGCTGCTTTTTTTCAGTCAATAGGTCACAGTCCTTATGCAGATTATCCAGGTTAGCTATCTCCAGAAGAATGAAGAGGTTGTTCTTTATACAGAGGTTTCATGTTGCTTCACATGGCATTTCCTTCTGTTCCACGATCTCCTTGAGTTCCCTTTGCTATCAACAGCTTTTCAGACTAGTGAAGCAGAAAGACATTTAGGATCTAGAACACCAGGTTCATAACACTAACATCACTCTTCTCTCCCCATTTCCCAACATCCTTGAAAACAAAACAAAATTAAATTTCTTGGACCCAAAAGGCATGAATGGACAGAGTACTTTAAAGAATCTTCTGGGAAACATCTGTAAAATACATAGGAAAACAATTGCTTTACTCCATTTTATTTTCTTTTAAAGAAAAACATTATTTTGTGAAGATATAAAGACCACTGAAAAAAAAGCCTTATGCCCCTTCATGTGTTTCACTTTTCCTGAGACATCTGGATCTGCTGAAGTACATTATGGTTGACAGACAGGTTTTGGTTATAAGAGTAAGGTATACTGGCAAAGACCGTATTGTCCTGCTATATCACAAAATAAAATGAAATCTATAAAAATGTAAATCTTTAAACAAAGAAATAACTTTTGTTATTCACCTTTGCTTACAAATATACCAGGTGAGACCCAAAGGCCCTATGATTGACTAGGATGAACTGCAGATGTGTGAGGAAGACACTGAAGGGGGAAAAAGCATATCACATGCCTCCAGAACCGTCTTCAAGCCTCAAGTGCTTTCAGGTACAAAAGCTTTCTAAAATAGTACTGCTTTCTTTGAATTTAACTGCCAAGACGGATTTTGTTCCATGAATTACCTTAATCAAACTTGCAGCATAAAATTATATTCACGGGGTCCCCTGGTAAGGAGTTTGGCAGAGTTCTTGCTCACTTGGTGAAATATTACCAGGCCTGTCAAGCTCACTTAATGCTCCCTAACTCCTCTAGTGAGTAAGATCCTGGAGAGTCCCCAGATCATCTTCACAGTGCTTATACCTTTATGACCTTGTGTCATCTCTCTCTAGGATGGAGATATCCAGTCATGGGCTACCCTTGTTTCCCTCTTTCTTTTCCAGCCATAACAGATAGTTTTGAACTAGACAACATGAAACGTATTTTAAAAAGTACTTCATAAGTAGAAAAAGCCACTGATTTATAGAACATTTGGTACTCTGACTCCTAAGTCTATTAGTACTGTTTGCCTTTCCCTAGACCTCCCTCAGAAGCAGAAAAGTAATGGTTTTGTAGCCTGTTTCTGGTCCAAGATCCTATTCACAGGCATCAAAACAGATTGGTCCAGAGGCCAGCACAGAGCACTCAGGATTTAGATAGTTTGTCCATCCACTTTTTTTTAAATTTTACTAGATCGAACTTCAGCTTTTATTTTGTTCTTTGGTATCAGCAGGTGCTTCTGTGAGTCTCTTCACTCAGGCTTTAAGATTCTAAATCAATTGGTGCCATCAGCAAATTTTGATGTTCCACTACAATGCAAAGCAGTTACTAAGATGTTGAGTACTGCAGATCCCACAACATATTCTTGAAAGATTCTAATAAAACTGAATTTTTCTTAGTTTTCCAGCTTTTCAAAACTTTTTATCCTTGTAAGAGTATTATCTCTTGCATAGCAGAAACTTAGACTCTTTGATTTTCAGGTATGTAGCTTGCTAATTTCATTAGAAAAGCTATAATATATTAGCCAAGTCTCCTTTATCCATAACTTCTGCTGTAAATTCTTTAAGGGAGTCCAAGCATTTGAATGTTCTGTTTAAAAATAACATGTTTGTATTTCTTTAGCAGCCTTCTCACAGAAAGAGATAACTTTTAGTGACATAAATTGGAACCAGACCTTTATTTGATCAGATTTATAAAAAAATAGCAGATTCATTGCTGTGAGTATAGTCAAAGTGACAAGATGTTGGCAACTGGTCCATATTAGCTATTTGAATGAATAAGCAGCTCTCATGCTGAAGCCACCTCCATTTGGTCTTCATTTTGTATTTCCAGTCACATATCAATACAAAGACACAAAAGTTTGCTCACAGCTTTGATTGCTGCTGATGGCTTGTTGTAAATAAATAGTCTCAATACAATGTAAAATGAGCATGTGATTGACATAGTGACAAACAAAAGGCAAGGCACCACTGAGAGAAGAAAGAAGGCAGAATCAATGGAAACCAATTTTACTTAGCTTCCTGGATGACAAAGACATTCAAATACAGTCATCAGGATGCTAACGATAGTTTGGAAACAGAAAATCAATCAAAATAAAAAGTGAATATAAGCAAAGTGGGAATCAGAGACTGAAAAAAAGGTCATGTGAGATGTAAGAATCCCCCCCATAGTGCGACTGGAAGTCTGAATGGCCCTGAATAAGCTATTCATTACATATGCAATCCATATTACTTTGTTACTCCGAGTTTTTTTAAAAGGTCTCAATTGGAATTTCTTTTGTAAAAAGTGTTAGAAAAAGATTATTTACATAGAAATACAAAGAACGCACTTTCAAAGTGGTCACAGTTCTATGTAAGTCCCTAAAAAGAAGACTGAATTGGCTTAGTATTTGTATCTCTACCAAGAGAGCATTGCACTGGTTTTCTGCACCAGTCAAAGCATGAAATGTAAACTTGGCTGACCTACTTTCAAGAAGTTACTCATATGGAGTGTGTTCCTTAGTAGCCTTCTTTGTTCATGGTAAAATCAGTGAAACATATTAAATACAAATCACCACACAATAATTAGTCTGTTTCCACAGCAGACTTCTGCTCCCTGAATTCTGCAGTAGAGAAGTGAAACACTAGAATGTGCCAGCTTGATCTGCAGAAGCCTCCTCAAAAAATAACCTATTGCATTAACCTCAAGAGTTACACAAAAAAAAAAAAAATCCATTTTAATTATGTAACTGTAATGATATACTGTTACTCATAAAAATAAACATACTTTCACATCTATTTGGTCATCAACTATTTGTTCTGGTCTTTATGATGTTTCCCACTTTCTTCTAGTAGTGCAGGGACTGGGTTGAACCTTCACTTGTTTCAAAAGTAGCATGAAAAACAAGAACTTTATTCAGCTCCAACAGAGAAATTTCTGCATAGGTTTGCAACTGAGTCATTTTGTGTCCCTCTTTTGAATGTTCAAGGAGTCCCAGAAAGAGATGTAGAGACATCAACAAGAACTAGATGTAGGTACAGGGGTCATCCTAGAAGTGATACTGCCTTCTCAAAAACACTAGTTCAGAAAAATATTTGAGAAATCAAGACTGTTTTATTTCCCTATAGATACTGGAACCCTTTCCCTGTATGCAATATTGTACAAATTTTTATAGCCTGTATCTTGTTCATAGTATCTACCTTATAAAATTGATTACATGGCTTCCTAGGTTTCTCATATTTTGAGGAAATGTTTTAAAATATTATAAACTGTCACCCTTTGAGTTCAGTAGTGTAAAGTCTAACTCCTCAGGTAGTGTGAAAATGCAACAAGGAGACCTGGTTGAGGTTCCAGAGGACCTCAGACATCATCTGCCATGGTCTGCCACACTAATGTGTCTGTGAGTAAGAAGTCTGTGACTTTCAATTTACATCAGTTATCACCTCTCTTTGCCTTTGCCTACCAAACCAATGTGCTGTTTGTACCTCTACTGTTGCCTTTCTACTTAGACACATCATTCATTATCACATAATTCCTCTCTTTGGCACTAACTTTCATCGCCCTAAATCACCAGTTGCTTCTATTTTCTTCAGGTCTACAAGCAGTACAACCTACCCCTTTGGTTATGTCTCACAGAGAATAGAAATCCTAAAAGGACTTTTGAACTAGCTCTTTTGATTCCCTTCAGCATTACTTTTTAACAGAAAGAAAAATCCAAAAATCCAAAGTTCAAATTTGAAAATTCAAATAATTTTATGATTCCCAAGAGTTGACTTTTACCCTAAATGGAAAATATTCCCCAGTGCTGATCTAGATTCAGGACATTGTCAGCTTTCTGTGATGACAGCACCAAGGGATGTTATTCAGTTCTCTCAGCCATACTAAATCCCAAAATCATCTATTCTAACTGCAGCATCTCTGTTGTTAATTATCAGTGGGGAGGTCTGTTGTCAGCTAAAGGGAAGGATGGCTCTCAGAGAGTGGATTAGGTCTGACTGCCATACTCTGCTGTTAGATCTGGTGAGGCTGTGGTGTTAATAAGAGGGCTCTCTTCTGTACTACTAGAGTCCTACCTTCCTGAAGGTAGGACTATTCATCACTCCCTCACGACCTCACAGATTCCATACTACCTTTGACTTTTACTCGTTCAGCTAAGGAGTTTTGAGCTGGCTTTAATCTCAGTGATGACAAAACTTGGATTTTGGTAGTTCAAGTCAACACAGGTTCCCCTCTGTCCCAACCCCAGTTATTTCTGATTCCCTGCACATACAGTACAGGTTATGAAAGCTCTAACAAGGCCAAAACTCAATATAATATTATTGAAAGGAGTGATAATAGTTTTTCCGATCTTTGTTCAATCTCTTCCTTTGTTTTCAGTCTACCTTAGGTGTTGTTAGTTATACATGAACTGCTCGCTACATGAAGCAGAAATTAGACAATTGGCAGCATATTTAATGCAGTATTTTTAAACTGAGAAATTCTACGTATCCAATCTCCCCACTGAATTCAAAGGACACAAGAGCATGTATTTGTCAAGAAGTGTACATATTTATCAAATGTTTATGTAGATGTCTGAAAAAGATATGTTCTTCTTCAAACTACATGTTACTCTTACAGTGGGAATGTCAGTCTCTGTACTGTATTCAGAGACTGAATTATAAAAATTTTACCTGTGAGAGTCTATGTAGTATTTGATTTTACCAGTGTTAGTAAAATGTAATAATGTAGAAAGTATAAAGTATCCTTTGAAGACACTAAAGTCAGAATATGTTATATGTCCGTCAGTAGCCAAATTCATTATACTGGGAATCAGCTGAAATAAACCATTATAGATATGAAATTGCTTTGAAATTAAAGGAAAAAAATATTAAAATCCACTGTTAGCTCCTTTTTTGCATGTCAAATTCCAGTAAACACCTTTCTAACAGTTTTAATTCATTGTGTTGAATAAATTTTATCGAGTTTCAATATGTATTACTAGCAAAAGCAATATCAAAAAAAATTGCTTTAGTATGTTCCAACACTTTTATTTGGTATATGAATTTAATCTGCTGTGGATAAACATACATATTTTCCATCTCTAGTTACACCAAGAACCAAAATTAAATACTTCAGATTGCATCAAAGTTACAGGAAATGAATAATATAGTCATGTGGAACTGAATTTAAAGAATGGTATTGTGAACAAATTATATCATTGTATTATTTGTAGTGTACATGCCTATAAAATCATGCATTTGAAAAATAAAGTCTAGTAGAAAACTGCAGATTTTGAAGCAACCACTGTAAATGCCAGGCTATATTTCATATTAATTCTTTTTTCCACTTGAGTCAGAGTATCACACATGGTTCACATTGCAATACTTGTACACTTTGATTACCTTCTAAGGTCATTTAAATTGTCTGGTTACAATAGGTAACAGTGTAGTCTGAGGTTCTCCAAAATCAAGCTTCAGGGGGATTATATTCTCTTTGGATTTTGAATTAGTTTAATGGAAAAAGAAGAGATGTTATAGGGCAAAGAATTCTGTGGAGGAAAGCAGTTTTATTTTCCATGTAACAGATGCACACAGTTTGAGAGCAAAATCAGAAGAGATCTGATAGAACAGCAGCACTAGTACTCTAGACATTATTTTCGTGTCCATTGGAATGTAATATTTTATTACCATTCCTTGCGCGTTAACATCCAGTGGAAAACTAGAGCTAGATAAGGAAAGAGAAACTGGGAGAAGACAGATCTCTAGGGAAAGGTAGAACAAAATTGTTGCATTGACTCACATCAACGTTGCTTAACCAAGAATACCATCATAGGTACCACACAATGAAATGTAAAAAGTTCCACAGAGATACTATCTAGTTTTTTTGAACAGTTACCACATCTGTGTAATAAACCTTTAGGCTCTTAGGCTAAAATTAATGAGTCTCAGAGCAAAGAATTAGCTGTCCAGATGAAAGAGTCCATCAGGGACAAGGTTATCCATCTAGCACTGCTGTGTAGTGTTCTGTGCACGTTCTTAAAATCTCACACTAGTTCAATTACTTTGCACAACATATCTCAAGTTGCTGGATGAACACATTTAACAGTTTGTTTTGTTAAATATTGTAAAAACTACAATTTGTCACAGCACATAACTAGATCAAAAAGTACACAGCCTTTATAACATGACATTAGAAAAATTTAAAGCCTGTTGCATGAATCTTTCTTTGTTTGCTGCAACATCAGCGAGGAACTTGGGAAACATCATACTAATTCCAGCACATTCAGTATTATCCCTACACTCATCTGTAGGGATACCTGTAGTAAAAAAGTAAGGGGATAAGTGAGTCAAAACTGGCATGTCTATAAGATGTTACATTTCTCCACTTCCCAACAAAGGACTAGTCAGCAAAAACCTTGAGAGTGCAAACAGAAACCTATAATACCTCTCTACTTACACAGAAAGCCCAGTTTTAAATACTGATGATGAAAGTTTTGACTAGCAATACTGACTTGTGCAGTATATGATTTCAGGCAAGAGGAAGCAGAGTTTGTTTTACATTATTACTCTACTGTCCTATCAAAAAAGGTCCTGAAATGGAACAGACCAGACTTAGGGCTGCAACCTTCAAGCAAGAGGTGACACATACTATGGCAACAAACTGCTTTAACAGCAGGGCTTGAATACTTGATCACCTGATCTGACAGGGTAGCAGCAAGCTGACTGAGGTCAACTAAGCAGTTTCTGCCCCGTGCAGTAATTCTATAATATATTGAAGACAGATTCTACAGTAATTCTGGGAAATGTTAATTTATATTTTCTAGGAGTTGCTTATAGGCTACAAGTCCTATGTATATTTTAAACTTCTCAATGGGTAGCAATGTTCAATTTCCAATTGATGTTGCTGAGATATGAAAGAGAACATGTGCTAGCAATTACTGCATAATTATTTTCAAACGATGACCTAGATTTATTTATTTCTGTATGATTGATGCCTTACACACCACAGACAGAGCATTTTCTTATTAGAATGTCACAAAACCAAAGCAGTTCATCCTCTAAATATGTTATGAAACATTTTCTATTGCAATTTTTACTGTTTTACTGTAGGCTTCTTTTCCAAACCATAAAATTTTTATACATACACAAATACTTTAAACAGTCCTACCTACATAGTAAAACTTTCAATATAAACAGAACTTCAATATTTGAAATCATGACCAAACTCCACTCAATCAGTTAAGCTTCCTCACTTACAGCAAAGGAGTGTTCCTGCAACAGGAACTATCAGAGGCAGAAAACCAAATTTTATCCAGCACTAAATATTAAATAAATAATAATAATTAAAAAGCAAATCTCATTCATGAAAGATGTAACTATGAATGTAAAACTCTGACAAGCCTCAGACATCATGGTTGTTTGCATAGAAGATGTATTTGGCATCAGACAATGAAGAATAAAAGGTTCCTTGCTGTTTCTGCTGTTGCATTACTGCCTGCTTTGCCTTTATTGCCAGTCTCCTCTGCACTTCATTCCTTCATGCTGGCTTTCAGACTATTTAACAATACTGATTTCTGTAGCTTCCATTAGTTGTAGATAGAACACAAGGCACTATTCAAAGAGACAGGACAATATTCACCCTCAGCTTATCATCAGGAGCTCATTGCATTATACAGTGTTGCTGTTATCAAGCAAAGGAAAAATAAACAGTACGAGAGTAGCAAGAGAGCTTGTTATTATTACTATAGAGTCTATGTGAATGGAAAATACACAGTGTAAGAAAGAAATGTTTTCTCTTGGTGGTTCAGACAAGCTTGCACCATATTTCATGATCTCTTAGTGGCAGCCAAAAATTAGATCACTGTTTGTATATCCCCTAAGCCTGTGTCAGTTAACTAAACTCTTAACCATGCAGAAATAAAAAAATTAAAGAGCAAAAGAAAACCTCTTATTTGTTTAAATTCATTAATTGGGCTAAACTCATTCCTTGTTCCACTAGATTTTGACAATATGATCTATCTTCAGGGCCTGTACTAGAGAACAACGGCAGACAAACAACATCTTGGCCTGAAGATGTAGCACAGCCAGAAAAAAAAAGGGGTTAAACAGCGAAAGAGATAATAAAACTAGGGACTGCAGAGTGCACAAATTCAGTACATGCCTGCAAGAGGATCTACCAGCAAGGATCCTTCCTTGAACACACCTGGCAAGGAGCAAACTCCTTCAGGTGCACTGGCAGTACTCCCTCACCACTGAGCCCACATTGGCACAGCTTACTGCAGAGTAACTTCACTATCTTATGACAGAATATGTCAAGGCCTTTTATTTTGCTAATGAGTTCTGTCTGTCTGTTTTAGTAATTGTAGCTGCAGCTCTGAAATGGAAACTTTGTTTCTCAATTACTGTTAATTTTTACTTGGAACATATTTGCAAGCACTTTTGATCCAGGTGGAAAGAGGCAATCACTCTAAAGGGTGACCTCAATCTATCAGGAAGCCAGTTTATTTTTAGACTGTGATTGTTAGTTGTGTAAACGATATGGCAAGTTGAGCTTGCAGTTTCCCAAAGAATTAATCAGAGAATCATGCACTAGCAAAGCAGTATAATGTTAAGACATCCCCTTGGCAACGGGATGACTATCAAACTAACAGGCAAAGAAACACATGTACAGAAAAAATTCTTGTTCATGCTGTCATCCAGCTTGAAAACAGAGTAATAATTCAAAAGTCTAGGCATTAAGGAGAACAGTTGCCTATAGCAAACAACACCTTTGTAAGGTAAAATGGTTAGGTGATATCATAGCAGCAATGCGTCAGCAGGCACCAAGAAGTCACTCTAGTGAAGTCACTTCGTAGGATTTCAGGAGCAAAATACCACCTCTAAACTTTATTGTAAAAAAGCATGATTAGTAAGTTTGGGACACCAGCACTATGGCTACTAAGCTTAGCTTACTCAGAAGTCACGCATGACCACAGTCCCCACTTCCTCCTGCGGCTGCCATCAGCTCTGTTCCCTGATCATTTCTGCAAGGCAAACTGCAATAAAAGGTGCTTCTTGTCATGTCCCAAGAGAAGAAAGCCTGGAAGATAAGGTTTGGCTCCATTAACTCTTCAAGATTAATATGATTTCTTTCTTCACACCCTAATTTAACCTGAGAAAACACATTGCTGTCCTGTATGATGACAGCATTTGAGGGAACTCTCAGTGTTAGCACTCAAGTCTCTGAGTTGTAGATAACCTCTGGTTTCTCCTCCATGAACATGGTCCATAAGCTAACAAAGCATTATGCCTTCTCTGATCAGCCAGATGACTGTCTCTGAAAGCGCTAGAGAAGACAGAGCAGCAAGACACTATAAAGGCCCAATTCTACGTCAGTCTGTGTAAAGTTGTCATTACAGTTGTCCTCCTGGGGCTCTGAAATTTTTGTTCTGTAGAGAGCAAAAATCCCCTGTAGAGGACAAATACATGGAAAGAAACACGTACCACCAAATCACAGTGTACTGTCTAAGGACCATATCAAGAATTTATATCATTGTTGCTTGTTTTTGCACTAGATTTTGCACTTTTGAACTGCATGGGCCAATTGGTTTCCCACAACACCAGCAAGCTATTCATTAGGACAAGTTAAATCCAGGCTGATGCAACAGACAGTGCAGGAGCTCTGCAACAAGTACCAGTGTTTATAGCACCTGAGTCACGGACTAAAATATGTTTCAAGGAAGGAAGCTACAAATACTTTATGATAAATATCCTACACAGATACACATTTAAAAAAATAAAAAATAAAAAGTATCCTGTTCAGCTAAGCTGACCAGCAAGCTGGTACCAACATGACCCTGAAGTAATGATATTTGTTCCAAAACAGGATGCTGTCTCAAGGACAAATCTTCTCTGATGTCTATGGAAAGGGGGACGGCTGTAGAGAAGTTCTCCACCTCTGCTTTCTCCTCTTCATTCTTAAGCATTCAAAAGCTGTTGGAAAAAACTCCTTCAATTTTCATATCTGCACTATCTAAATTTACTTTGTTTTCCACACCTGCTTTATGGAATGACCTCAGAAACATACAGGGCCATAGTACAGCCTAGGCTCACCCAGCTGCATAAAATCTGTTACTAAAGTAAGTGGATGCTAAATTCTCAAAGAGCAAAGAGTAATCATAACAGTAAGCTACAACACAACCCAAAGTCTGTCAAAGATGTCCTTATCAACAGCATGAGTTCAGTTGCATAGGTCCTTACAGCCTGCAGTTTTCTGGTCTGTAGTTCACAATTATTCCTTCTAAATTCTCCCTGCTGCTCTGAGCTCCATATTACCTATGCTGAAGTCTGTAATGAATAAAGGATATGTCTCACAGCTGTTGCTTTCACCATTACCCTCATAAATTACTGCATGGAACTACATGTACTGCTTAAGCCTGTAACAGCATTTGCAGAAGAAAAAGAAAAAAATAATGCAAAAGGACAGTGAAACTAATGATGAATGACAGAGTTCCCTTCCACTATACCTGACTCCTAGACCAAATTAAAACAGAGGAATATAATTTGCTTCTGAGTGTGCTGTCTTAGGGCTAATAATCCTATAGGGAGATTCTGGCTCGATTACAACCTGTACACTGAGACCGTTTTACCATCAGTGCAGTCACTCTGTTCACATCCCAGCAGAGCCTGAGTGCAAACTAATACTTCTGTAACACAGACTACCAGGCAAGCAGGCCCTCAATTTGAAGGCAGATAGGCTAATCTGACAGTCTGCATGTGTGAAGATCCTTCTCTTGAAAGGAGGCTGTCCCATTATTCAATTATCTTGCTGGATTAATCCTATATTTCCATCCTCCAATTTCATGCTATGAAGAAAGACTACTCCATTCATTGTCAAGCAGAGAAAGCAATGGGGAAAATTATATCAAATAAGAATTTTGGGGTTCATGTAACATGTTAAAAAGAAAGAAAAAGAAAAACAAGAAAAACAAACAAAAAAAAAATAACCAAAACCCAACAATCCAATTATAAAACTGGACCATAAAGAGTTCTACTCTTGGTCACTTTCCTTCTCTGCAAGCTAATCCTTTTCTGGGACAACATGTATGACTTACAGGAAATTTTTAAGTTTCCCCAACTGGCATATCATTCTGACATTGAGAGGTGTCAGATCATGTTTTTAGGCTATCTTAGAAATGGCTAAAAACTAGTCATATTTGTTAACGGCATACAGAACAATTCAATTGCATGAAACAATTAAGGCATGAATTGGAAAGGGCACAGAATTAACCTGTGCTTTAAGTCTTTTCTCAGAGAAGTTCACAAAGATGTCACAGCATTCCTGTATTTCCAATTTTACCTGTATTTCTAGGTTACAGAGGTCCCTGCCACCACAGTTACTTCTGTATAGTAAAGGACCATTTTTCAGTTACACTTTTTTGTCCCAATTCCTGCTTCCAAAATTCTATTTCCTTTCCTCAATAAAACGTGCACAGGCATGACAATGTTGCATTTCATTTTTGGAAGTGAAGCATACATTGGCTGAACCTCATGGAAACATTGAATGGAGAAAGCAGTAAGTAAGAGCAACTGAAGCAACAATAAAAGGTTTTGAAGAATGTGGGTTTTTTCTAATCACAAGACCCTTTTAAATAAAAAAAAAAAATTATCTTGCCATAAATTCCCAGATATTATTTTAAACCTGCCTGTATGTTTTTCCTGACTGTTCTAGCATTTATGTAGGTAGCACAAACATCATAAAGGCATATTGTATCTTGGATTGCAGAACATGCATTGGGTACACTCAGCAATTAATTTAACTTTTCTTACCCGTAGATTCACTGCTTGAATCACATCCCTGGGCTTCTGCTTTCACACTCCATACCTAAATGTTGTTACAGCTGAGTCAGAAACTAAGTGACCCATGCATATTGCTGACACATCAGTGTGGATTCTAGAGAATACACAAATCAGCTTGTATGTCCTGGCTCACGGATTATGCCTGTGTGGCCTAGGGCACTTATGCAGAATTTTTATTGTCTCAGCAAACAAAAACTAACAGAAAACTGTGATCTTCCTAAGGAATAAACAACAACTTTGCTACCAGCACCTTCCAGCTCAGAGAGTTCTAGAAGAGGCTGTAAAGTTCTTGAACAAAATATTGGCCTCCAAGAGCAGGGAAACATCCTGCTTGGTAAAAAAAATTCTTTAAATCAACCAAAACACGACATACACAAAGCTCCTGGTGTTAAATGTACATATATTTTATTTTTCTTTTTTTCAAAACCTTAGTCAGGCAAACTTCTACCACTGAAAAATACAGACAGAATTAGATGTGTCTTAGACAGCACCCACATTTTACGAGGACTGATGACTACCAGAGGCATTGCACCAAAGTTGTCCTCTTATACAGAAGGGCTCTTCTCTGATCACTTTTGTGAAAACTAAACATGACCCAAGAGGCAATATTCAGACCTGATAAAAAAAGTGCTTATTGCAGTACTTAAAACACATGCTCCAATCGGTACAAAATTATGCAGGATCCCTGTGCAGTCTGAAGGACATTCACAGATGCTTTGACATGCAGAGTGCTACCTCGGTACATCCAGGAGGAAAATGGCAGATATTTCAATAGCATCTGAACTCCCTGGAGCCAAAATCATGTCCATGTGAATTTTCATCCACCTGCTACTTCAGTTATCTCCACATATACCAGCTGACACAGAACCATGACTAGGGAAGGTAGAGATGGCAAAACTTGCCTTTTTTGTATCGCGGTGTATAGAGCCTTCATCCATGCACAAAATGGAAACACTGGCTTCAAATTCTGTTAGCCTGAGGAGATTCAGACCCATAACACCTATTTCTCAACAGACCTTCGTAGGGCCTATGCTATTCTTGGTTGACGTATTTTCTGATCTTTAGTTTAAACAATTGACCAGAGCTCAGCCATGGGCTCAGGGTTCATTCCAGCAGAAGGCTAAAATGCAATACAAACACTAGGCTCTGCTTCATAGAGGTTACAATGCCCACTGGAAAAGTAGAAACCTGAATTCTGCTTCCTTAGGTTTTGAAGGCTTTTGGCTTTACTTGTCATATGGAAAATGCATGCATAATCTTAGAAACCACACCTTTCAAAAGCTCTGCCTTCTGGCTGAGCTGCCTAACCAAGAGATTTCTGGGCACTTCTAGAGAAGTAAAATGACCAAGACACCTCTGTGATTCCAGGGCTGTGAAGTACAGTCCCCAGAATTAGGGAGGATCAAGCAGCATTGCAGCAGTCCTGAGTGGTTTTCCAGACCTGAGCACTACATGGCTCATCTGTCTGCCTCCAGAACCTCAAGTAGGTACCTGAACCTTCTCCAAAGATCACCACTGAGCACAGACACTGAGGGGTATTTTTTACCTAAACCATTTAAGTTACAACTGCTGAGAAATAATGTCTTCCCTATTGTCAGATCCAACTAGATTCAAACTGTAAAACTTTTCTTCTTGTAAAAAAAGAGATGTCACCTTAGATGGAAGCTTTGACTAATGAAGTGCGTCGAACTCCAGCCCCTGCTGTCATGTACAAAGTGAGGTTCTAGATCTGCAACTAGTATGAATGATGCTCAAGAGAATGTCATCAAAGGCAGAATTTAGTGCTGAATTCTGCCCATAATGAGGCAATATATAACCATATGGAGACATCAGTTTGCAGCGCAAAATGACTAGAAGCCAAAAGCCACTTAACCTCTGAAAAATCAAGCCAGATGGTAGATATCAAAATCTGAAATTGGCTTCACATAAACAGATATTTGGCATCACTGGAATATGGCAGAAATTGATCTCATTGTTTCAAGAGTAATTTTCTAGGACAGACATTTTCCTAATTCTCACTTTCAACAGCACAGGTAATAGTTGCTGGTAGTGGCAGAACTCATAAATTTGCTCCACTCCATATTTCATTCTTTATTAATATTGACATTTTCTGGCAAAACTCCTTTCCAAGGATTTAAGAATTCCGATTTGGTGAATTTATAAGTGAAGAGATCAATAAATCTATGGATAAAAACAAATCCCCTAAAGCCTTGCCAAATATATTACGGGATTCCGTAAATGCTTACTTGAGCAAAAGAGATTCATTTTTTTTCCTCACCAAGAGTCAAAACACAGAAATAATAACACTAATATATATATTAAAAAAAAAAAAAAAACACAAAAAAATTATAAAAAATAAGTAAAACTATCTGTTTGGGATCAGCATTAGCAATGACAATTCTAGCATGTTAATAAAATTGGTATTTAAAATGGATATTTAAATTGCATGAGGTCAGTCATCTCAGAGTAAGTTTCTTGAGAAAATATTCTGTAGACGGATGTGGAAATAGGAAATTGAAAGTAACTGCATGTCCAGTTCAGATTAGTGACAAAAATGAAAGAAAAAAATGAGTTCAAGACATGAAGAAAAAAGGAATTCTTCGAGTAGAGCATCATAATCCATTTTTGGTACATGTTTATTATGATCAGGAATATTAATTTTTTAAGAATTGAAATAAGTGGCTCTAATTTTTTGTCTCTGTAATTTACTATTAAGGAATGTACTCAGATATCTCCACAGGCAGAGTAACTCTAAACTAAAATCTATTGTCTTTTTAAAAATTTTTGTTGACTATTGTCATCTTTTTTATCTATAATATTTAAAATGTTAACTATAATTCATTAATAACAAACAAACTGATAACACAGATCACATTTATCAGACCCTGTAAGATTTCAAATTAACCTCAGTTGAATTTGCCTAAGATTGTAATAAGGTTTGAAGTCCTTAATAAGGACTTCAATATTTTAATAAGGTTTGAAGTCCCTTGAAGTAATAGGGAAAGCTGATAGTCCCATTTTGAATTCTTTTTGCTTCAGAGAAGAAACAATTTTTCTGCCTTACTATTAGTAGGCTCTTAATCACATTTGGATGAAAGGTCAGTTACAAGAGCATAAGAAAGTACATGTATTACATGTCTGCCTCAATTCAAAAGACCCTTTTTATACCAAGAGTTGTAAGCAGAACTCAAGTTCTAACCCAGAAGTTGTCAGAAAAGAAAAAGGAAGAAAAAAAAAACCACCAGCTTTCTTTAGGTAGTCAGTGCATGAGACAAGTGTGACAAACAGCAACACCAGTAGAAATTCAGCAGTAAGTTCACAAGGTACATTCAGTTTCCGGCTATAGCATCAGAGTTAAAGTCAGCAATGAGTAGCTCAGATCCCCTGTCGAACATGTGTCAATGCTTGACTTTCTCAACAGTCATGAAGATGTTGGGGTTTCACTTCACAGAATTGTAGAATCATTAAGGTTGGAGAAGACCTCTAAGATCATTGAGTCCAACCATTAAACCAGCCCTGTCAAGTCCACCACTAAACTGTGTCCCCGGGTGCCACATACACATGTTTTTTAAATACCTCCAGGGATGATGACTCCATCAGACTTCCCAGGGCAGCCTATTCCAATGCTTGACAACCCTTTCAGTGAAGGAATTTTCCTAATATGCAATCTAAACCTCCCCTTGTGCAACTTGAGGCCACTTCCTGTTGTTCTACCACTTGCTACTTGGAAGAAGAGATAAACCTCCACCTTGGTACAGCCTCCATTCAGGTAGTTCTAGAGAGGGATAAGGTCCCCTCTGGGCCTCCTTTTCTTCAGATTAAACAATACCAACTCCCTCAGAGGCTCCTCTGTGCTCCAAATCCTTCACCAGTTCCATTGCCTTTCTCTGGATATGCTGCAGCACCTCTTTCTTGTCTTTCTTGTAGTGAGGGGCCCAGAACTGGACACAGCACTTGAGCTGTGGTCTCACCAGTGCTGAATACAGGGGTACAATCACTTCCCTGGTCCTGATGACCACAGTGTTCCTGATACAGGCCAGGATGTCCTTGGTCTTCTTGGCCACCTGGGCATACTGGTGTATCAGAAGGTCTAATTTGTATCTATTACATGTTATCTGCCTATGATCACAGACAGCAAAACAAGAAAACACTACATAAACACTGAGATATTCTTTCAAGGTTTCCCTGCAGCTTCCTGGTGGGGAGGGGCTGGGGAGGTGGGGGAGCAGGGAGAGGGAAAGTTGCTGTGCAAATGAACAAAAGAAAAGTGAAGCAAAGGAGGAAAAGCACTCCACTCCAGTGAGCAGCAGACACAGCCCACGGCAAGAGGTGCAGCTACAGTACAACCCACTGACCCACAACAGAGGCTGTGAACAGCAAGAGCTTGACAGGGTCAGCTTGCTCATTGAAAATGCTTTCTTCCAAGTCATAGTTCCTTGCATTTTAACAAGGGATAAAATACAAAGGTCATAATGCTTATTATTTAAAGCAATAACAAAAAAAGAGGCTAGTTCATATATTTGCAGAAACATATCTAATGCTTAATGCTATTCAGCTCATGTATGAGATTTATAAGTCCAAATTTTCCTCCTGTTTTTTTTCCTGTGGTATAACTTTTAATTTATCTTATGTTTAACAAACAAGTTGAGTTATTTTTGCAAAGGTACTTAATCTATCCCTGAAAGATGGAAGAAGGCAACAGATGGTAAATGCAGGAATCCTATGTGAACCTTTCATCTTGTGAAAGACATGGTCAGACAACCAACTGATCTCTGATAACTATATCATAGAATCATACAATATACAGAGTTGGAAGAGATCCCCAAGGGTCAATGAATTCCAACTCCTGGCTCTGCACAGGACAGCCCCAAGAATCACACCACATGCCTAGATATTGGACAGGGGAATGGTATAGGGAATACTCAAGGAAGATAAATTATATATTTTGTCCTCTATTCCAGCACTGAGTCCTCTTTCTGTGGTCTTTCCCCTCATTTTTCACCAAATTCTTTCAGTGATTCAGATGAAACTTCTCACGTGATATACATAACAAATTTTAAGACAAAGTACCCATCAAGGCAGGGAATAAAAAGGCAGCCTGGGAAACAATGGATTATTATTAAGTGTGATTAAGACAACATGGTTATGTTAAATAACAATTTTAAGATGCTATGATTCAACTTTATTTTAATTGCTTCTTATTGAACTTGTAACCTTTCACTCCACCCTCTCCCTCTTGGTAGTGCTCTTACTGAAGTCACTTGGATCTCTGCCATAACATATATGGGCTGCAAGCAGTGGTGTAGAAAAAGCATTACAGAAAGTTTGTGTGATGGAAGAATTTGGCATCCTTTTCAAGGAGAAATAGAATAATCACCAACTTGGTATTTGAGTTTCTAGAAGCTGCTTCCCCCCTTTCTTCTGCAATCTTTGATTAAATACAAAAAGAAAAAAGAAAAAATAATCTTTATTTAAATAGTACTACTTATAGAATCACAGCTTTTGCTACAAGGAGTGTCTCATATCTGGAACAATAGACATGTCAAACAGGAATGAAGTTCACTGGCACATGTGAAAAATTAATATCGCCTCCATCCATATTTGGTCTGCTGCCTCTTAGCCAGTGTTGTGTTAGTAATCACTCATTTTCAAATATTGCCAGCATTTTTACTTAAATATTGCAGAAATCAAGGGCATGAGCACTAGAAGACCTCAGAATTGTATTATGTGTGTTCAGCTACTATATCTAATAATAATTGTTTTTAAGATACATCTGCGCTTCCTTACCTCCCAATACATTTCTTTAGGATTCAACATGGAATCCAGGAAAAGGAAATGGCATCAAGTTAAATCCTTACTCACACCTCTAGATGTTTGGGTCTTTTCTCTGCCTTTGGCTTTCAATAGCATCAGCTCAAGAAATATCAAGGAATTAAAATGGACAGAGATATGAGAAAGGATCTTCTCAGAGGAGGAAAAACATGTAAAACACTATCTCCATACAGAAAGAAAATGAGAATTTCCCAGTCTTCTCACCAGTTCACAAATACCAATCTGGTGACAGATGGGAACGTACTCCATATACAGAGGTTTTTAACTATTATAGATTTAACAGGGGATAGAAAAGCAATGTTGTTTCAGTGAGATTATCTTGGTGTAAAATGGAAGTAAAATTTTTTTTCAACACCTGAAGTCTCTGAGCACAGAGACAGAGGTCTGGTTTGAAAGAACCCACTTTACAAAACAATTTCAACTGTTGCTTTTAAGAGGGTAAGAGTGACTCAGCCTTCCCCGTTTCACAACACCTCACTTGCTTGGCAAATACAAATAAATAATGTGATTTTTGAAAGACTGAAGAAAGCCAGAGAAAGGAACTGTGCAGCTTGATAACTTTAAACCACAGTACATTAGCTCGTATTCAGAGGGAAAAGTAGTGATGTTTGACTTTAGTGTATATGGCAACAAGATTAATTTAGAGAAATCCAGTCATCAGGAAGACACCTATATGAGTGAAAATTACAGATTGAAAACATAACTGGGGTAGAACGGCTGTCAAAGAAAATATTATAGGACAGCGTTCACTATTGAGTATTAATAATCTCACCTAGAATAATCCCAGCTCCACATGATGCCAGGTACATGGAAGGCTTGAAATGATAGCCAGTTAGACTGCTGCAAAACTTCCAGGTATCTTAAACTTACCTCTGCCTCAAAATATGCATGAAGCTGTAATTTAACAGCCGATCATTATTTTAGACTCAGATGTCCCAGCAGGCTCATTTCCTTTCAGCTTTTCAGCCATCCCATTTAACTACACCTTGACATATCCCTGAGCTGAGAGAGAGTATTCTAATCATCTGTTATATCTCCTGGGTAAGACATGCACATATACCAGCTCACACAGGAACTGAACTGCATGCCCTGAATTCTTCACTGGGACAATCTTCCAAAAGCCTAATATTCCCTCATTAACAAAAGCATCTCTGGACTGTACACTGCTGTTCTGCGACATGCACTTCACAGAATTCATCTGATACTAACTCTCTTGGAAAACTTAAAAACTTGCTGATCTTTATCTCTCTAGCACCCCCAAATTATCAAAAAAAGCAGATGGAAATCTTGTGTCCCAAAGCAGCAGTCTGGTTCAAAAGAAGGAGGACTACATAAAAGAAAAAAAAAGAAAAAGGCAACAACCAAAGTCATTGATCTAACGCATGGAGACTTAGGCTGGACTTGGTGAGTGCTCTTCACCCCAATAGCCTGTGAAGTTAAAATGACAAAGCTTTCATTTAGACATCTTTCTGTTGGCACTTACAATAAAGCCACTCTTAACTTTTACTGTCATGCTATGAAATGCAGATCCATAAGACTTGAGAATTCATTTTTCAGTTCAGTATCTAAGAATCCAAATGGCAGAAGTTAGTACCGAGAATTTGGAAAAAAATTGAGCTCTGAGACTGGAAACGGGGAAAAATAATACATCCTTACCACAGATGTTATTATTACTTAGCAATTAATGGATAGAACACAAAAATTTTGGGCACAGTTTACTCAATGAGATCCATTTTTTTCTTCTGAATACCTCAGTCCAGGTCTTTCATCTACTTAGGCACAAAACATCCTTGCAAATCACATAAACAGCAAGAAAAGTATTTTCCAGACATAAAACTAATGGCACTGGTTGGGTTTTGGTGTAACAGGTAGAGCCAAGACCGAGAAAGTGCCAATATCTCTCAGAGCAGCTTCTGTTCCAAATTAATCCCCAGGAGTTCCCAAGTTGCTTGATATATCAAGAGAGCTACAAAGGTAATTCATCCTTTCTGAGTACTGCTGACTCCAAGGCTGTAGCTGCTCTCAGCAGGATGGCATTTATTTTTCAACAAACGGGAAGTGTATTTTCAGTTATAGTTTTACTTACCACCAGAACACTTAGAGCCTGATCCTGTGAAGCGGTTATTAATTTCTGCAAGGTAAGAGACTAATCCCAAGGTAAACAAGAAGTATCTCTACTTGGTATGTTACGACCTAAAGTTTTAGTTGTGATATTTTACCAGGCAGATAGTCCACCTTGATGACTGAACTGCATAAACCTTCTTTGCATCATTGAGCAGGGATTCTCATTCAGTCCCATCTCCTGCTGCCAAACTCTCATCAGGTATTTATTCTAGCAACCAAAAGCTATCTGTATTATTTCATAGACAGCCTGGATCAGCAAATACATATACTGCTCATTAGGAAATTTAAGAACACTGACTGGAAAATAAGACAGATTTTTTTTCCTCATTCCTTAGCTTCTTGCCCATCAGAGGTGTTCTTTTCACCATATTGGTAGTTTTCCAATCACTGATCTGTTCAGTACATTTGGAAAAGGTTCTTTTTTCTTCTTGAAACACTCACTTTGAGAGAATTTCACCATTTGAATATCAATTGCCTACAAAATTATTTTCTTCATGCAATTATTTCTTAGCTTTTACTGCCTTCCTCAAATTGTTCAACTGCAATAACAGATTATATATTTCCATAACCTGCAAGAGCACACACTACAAACCTTACAGACTCTGTTTGCCTTCTGCATTCACCTTGAACTGCTGTCCCCCACCCATCTGAAGGAAAACTCTACTTTTCCTCTATGCCTACACAAACCTTGACTAATATCTCCACTTCAAATAACTCACATCTTCCCACTTCAGAGGTTATTTATACTTCTTTGCCTACAGATGAATGACATGGTCACTTTACAGAACTCAGTGGTTAATTCACTTTACATCATGACAGGCCGAGGAAAAGCTTTGAATATCCATACCCATGCACCTGTATTGTATATACTATATGTATATTAAGCTCCCTAAATGGACACAACGTTACTGACCAAAGCACACATTATAGATGCTATTGCAGAAAGACTTACAAGAACCAGGTTCATCTGCAGAGACCCAGGAAGCAGATGGAGAGGACATAAGAGCAAGGAGGGCGACCAGCTATAAGATGTGGTGGGAGTAAACTGCAATTAGCTGCTTTGAGTGTGCCTCCAGGAGTTACCACTAAATTTAAAGGGCTAGCACTAAAAACACCCTGTCGAAGGAATGCTTCTGAAAGAGAGTAATTTTGTACTAACTAAATGTACGAACAAAAAAAAAGGAATAAAAAGCTGTCAGAGGAGAGAAGAGTGCAGAATTACGTCTGAATGTCATTACACATCCTAAAAAATGGTGATACTGATTCTCAAGGTTTAAAAAAATGAACAGGAGACACAGCATTATATTCTGTACATTTCTTTGGTTATTCTTACCTTTACTATTATCTTATTTTTTCTATTATTTTTATTATCATTATTATAGTTATGTTTAGACAATTGAATACAAGTTACACTTCTGGGAAGGGCACTTCTCAATAGCGCTACTTCTTCCTCCTGTTTTTATGAGAAGAATTTTTCTGTAAGTGCATTCTGAGAATATCAGGAATTGGAATGGGTCATGTGTAGCTGGGCAGTGACTTTCAAGTCTATTAGTATAACTCTTTAGACTTCATGTCCCCAACAAATTCTGAAGTGTAGAGAATATAGTGAAAACACGGACCTCTGAAATGTTTGTTTCCCTACGTTGAGGTCACCACCAAGTGTTATTTTTTTAATACCTTCAATTTAGACTCCTGATGACATCCCTGTTGAGGATCTGGCTCAAAAATTACTCTGGGTCCTGAGAACTTTAGAGACAAAGGCAGAGGAGTTGCTGGTACACAGGGAGTTTGCAGTAAATCCAGCTTAATCAAATCTACCTCTGTGAATTATGTAGTTTATCAAGTGCAGGTCTCCTCCAGGTCATTCATAACAATGTTAAACAGGACAGCACCTGATATTCCTTCCAATTTTTGCTATTAATGAAGAAGAGGAAGGAAGATATGTTTTGGCATACCTGATAAAATTGCTGGCCATCAGGAAAGACTAGAGATATCATAAGGAGCGCATTTACAAAGAGCTTTGCAGTCCACTTGACTGACTTCAACCTAGAGCAGTCCCTGATGTTCACTGACTTCTGTTCTGCTACCACCTGCATGCCACAGGTGATCTCCCTTGTAGACAGCTTTACTGGCAGTGCCAGCGTAGAAGTCTAAGAAGGAGTGGAGATGAAGCCTGTAGAGGTGGTACAGTCAGGATGTACTTCATACTGCTTCCTCTTCCTACTGCAATAACTTCCCAGCTTATCCATGCTGATCTACTATATTATGAGGGCTCTTCTGGAAGACAGAGGTTTTTCAAAGCGAACATGGACCTCTCATTCTCACAATTCTCTTGCTTTTGCTTATGAGCGAAAGGACAGTGATTTGCAATTACAGGAGCACCGAAAAAAAACACTTCTGGCCCATTCCCACTCAAGCATTTTTACTGACTATCCTCTGGGTATCTGGCTGAAGCATTCTAATTCTATATATAAGGTTTCTTGTTTTATATTTTAATTTAGCTTTCTTGTATATTTTCTATGCAGCCACAACAGCACCTTCTTCTATTTTAAATCAGGTAGAAAATCACCATCTTGACTCCAGTGTAGAGGGTGAAATATCAAAAATATCAGTATCTACCTAAGTAATTTTTAATGAATCGAGTCCTTTGTCCAACAACAGATGAACTTGTCCCTTTGGCAGAGTAATACAATCTAATCTGTTCTTATTTTTGGATTAATTTCAAATACTGTCTCTCTGCACTTGAAAGTTTTCACTTATCCTTCTTTGTGTTATTTTTCTTTCTTAAAATAAACCTTAAGCCCTATTTTTACCTTCATTTCTAATTTCTACTTGGGGGGAAGATGTCTTACTCTAAAAGGCCTAGAGTTAAATTGTTAAATCCTTGCCAATATGTAGTTTTATTTACATTTACCTTGTGGAAGTATATATAGTATATTTCTTGTCCTGGCTTGAAGGACATAGGCCCTGAGATATTCAGTCCATGAGTTCTACTCTGACACACATATTTTTTATTAGACCATGCCATCCTTTTACCCTCTAGACCTTCAGGGAAGTAGAAGACAGACATTGGTGTTGTTACATTCTCCAAAAAAAACCATCAAGTGTCCATGGTTGATTTATGCAGGTTTTTAATCTGAAAAGCTCAAGCTCCCTCTTTTCATTATATATAACAGCTCAAATAATTAAAACAAATAAATACATATTTTATGTGTTAAATTATATGTCATAAAAGTCTTTTAAAAAAAAGACAAAATATATTTTGAGGCCATCTATTCTCATGAACCTTTTTAGTTTTCCTGTCACCTCACAGTTCATGACAAATTCTTTTGTCTCCTTTTCATGATATGCAGCTATTTCTGTTTCTGTTCACCCACTGCCAGACTCTGACCTCAGTAACATTGGTGGTGTTCCAGTGTAAATGTAGAGTGGCCCCCACTGTCTGGATGAAAGTCTCATACTCTTGGATTGATCCAGATAAAACAGTAGTAATGCTTGCTGGCAGAAGGCAACATTTTTGGGGATTTGACAAGGACTGTGACCAGACTTCAGACTGAGGGCAAACATGTATATCCATCTGTTGTCAAGACAATCTGCAGTCCCAGGGTCTGTTGGGTTTGGCTGAGAAGGGTCTGCTGTTGGTCCCCTGGGCAGGATTCACAGGCTATGTTCTCAGGATCCTGCACTCCAGCTTTCTTTCCCACTGCTCTCTGCTGTCATGGGACCAGCCCTAGCCCCAGCGCACTGTGCAAGAGCTCTCTGGACCAGCTTCTTCCTCCTTGGCACACGTACTGTCTTACCCTTAGGCAATCATCTCTTCCAGATAGTATTCTGCAGTGGACTGAATAGGAAGGCTGTGCCCTGCAGAAGAAGGGGACTTTTCAGGATGTTGCAAGACATCGTAGCACAGATGTACAAACTCCAGTTCAAGCTGCTTAATTAGCTTAATCACACCCATGAAGACTGGAACGTGCAAAAACCTTTTTACAAAGTGGAACCAATTATAGTATCATATACATTAAACAACACAGACATTAACTCCAAACTATATCTTTGAGCTTTCTGACTCACTGATGGCACCATCCCATCAGTCTGCAGAGGCCAAGAGAAACAAAAACAGTTGTGCTCTGACTAAGCATCTCACTCTTCAAGGAAGGAGCTACTGCTGGAGAAGTACATCTTGATGGGATCCTTTATGAGAAACTGGAACCTTTAACAAAAGCCAGTTGACCGTACCTGAACCTGAGTCAACAGGCTGGAATCATGAAAATCAGCTTTTATTTTGCCCTGTCTTTTCAATTTCATACAACCCTTCCACTACAGAAAAATGTTACTTATTATACCTACAAGAGCAACAATGTTTTCCCTGCTTCACACATCCAAAGACATATAAATTTGTCTCATCTACTGTGGCCTTTCCTCTTCTGGTATTCCATACTATACTGTTTGTATTCTACAGGTCTTTTAAAATATCTTCTTTTACTCATCTTGCCTTACTGGCTTACTCACTGAGCCTCACTTCTACTCTGTTTCCATTTCAGTTTTACTGTATACAGAAGTCCTGCTTCCAGGGTCCTCACACAACTTGCATTTCCACCTAGATCCTGAGTTTTAACTGAAGTCTATATTAAACTGTAATTTTTCCATTATGTTTGGAATGGAATTCTAACTAGGGAAGATATTTGAGTTGCTTATGTTGCTAGTATGTCTATGCCAAATAAAATTAATATTAGAATAATTATATTAACATGACCCAAGAAATTCCTGAATCTGGTGGAGGAAATCTAAGGTCGCTACATGAAAGTATGACATGACTGTCATTTCTAATTTTGTGCATGCCACCCTAGTGAACAGTAATAGCTGACAGGCACTGGCTGTTCTGGCACCCTCAGAGGGTGGTATTTCTTACCCATTTTGCATTCTTACCCATTTCTTACACCCACTTTGCTCAGTGAACCCATTAATCATCTGGGAATTGCACCCCTTGCATGTTTCAGCTCTTTTCCACAACACTGTTCCATGAATTAAAGGCCTGACACAAACCTATTCTGACAAGTCTGAAAGGGAAGGGCAACTTCACGGGAATATCCCAAACTCCTGTCCAAGGTCGGCATTTGATATCTCAGCCAGGGATTGGCCCACAACCCTCACACTGTGAACCATCTGCTCACAAGCTAAACAAAACTTGAAGGCCTATGGCAGCAGCATATTCAAAATGTTATTAAGCTTGAAGAGAGTCAAACTGTATGTGTCCTCCTGTTTGCATTGATTATTGCTTGAATATCTATCAAATTACCATAAGCAATCAAAAGATACCCAGTGCAATGATTGCTATACCCATTGACCTTCAAAAAGTGTCATGGACTATTAAAAACAGAATTACACTCATGGCCTGTTACTGACTCCCTTGCTGTTCCTCTGCAAACAGACATCAGTCAGGAAAACTGTCTTGCATTTCTGCTGACTTTGGAGCTCTTAAACTCCATGTATGGATCTAGGTCTGACTACTGCAACTGTTTGGATTAGGATCCTGCAATGTGCTGTAGCTTGAATTACCCCACCAGCCTGACTGCAGTCAGTAGAGGACAGTCCAGTCCAACTTGCAGTGGAACACTGGTGATGCTAGTGTTTAATATCTGCTTTGATTGTCCAGAGACAACATAACCTGCAGTTTTGTTCTGTAAATACTGGATGACTTGGACTCATTGAATCTGTCACTGGGGTGCCACCACTGCACTGGTTAATGTGGCCACAGGAGCTGAAGTCCCCACAGTTTAAAGAGAAGCAACTTACCATCATGATCTTGGGAGGCCTCTTGTCTTTGCAATTTATTCTACCTATTGGAAATACAGCATCTTGTATCATTCACTTCTGAGAAAAATTTCTTTTACAGGAATAGCCAATGCAAGACACAGGCTGCTATTTATTCCTCACTGATGAGGTACTATTTAGATGATTTTATTTCTATAGGAACCCTATGTGCAGCCTTCTGTTTTACTGGTCCTTTACCATGATTTCACAGTAGAGTACTTGCAGGGGCAAAAAAAGAAAAAGATAGAAACTTTTAAAACACTTACAGTACTTAAAATTAACATAATACAGAGTGATGTCTGCACACATACGCTGCAGACAAGAGTGCAGAGACAGCTCCTGAAAATGTTCATCTGCACCCTGCAACATGACCACATACCTGCCTTCACCCTGCCCATCTCCACCTTGCCTCTTCTTTCAGAGCCCGAGCAGGCAGAGCCAGCTTCTCTCCCCCAGCACAGATACACCTTCAGACTGCCAGAGTCTGACAAGGGCTGATTCAAGCAGTATAGGGGGAAGAAAGATAACATACACATGCAGTTGCTGCAGTCTGGTAGCCTGACTCCTGATCTGCACTGTTCTTTCAATCATTACTCAACAGGATCAACTGCTCATTGCATCCATTACACACTCCTCTTTTTCTCTGTCCCAGTTCAGGAATTCAGCTCTGTTTAGAAGAACATTAGTATGCAAACTCAAATGTCCTTAGAGCTGTCAAAGTAAGGCTGGAGGTGGATATGTAGATGCAAGGTGTCATTATGATACAAAAGAGTTTGGTACAGAACTTCAATATGAAGTGACGCACCAAAGTATCCTAAGAATTGAAAATGGTCTTTGGAGACAGAAAATAAAAAAGTCCAGCTTTGCTCATTAAAACCTAGAGTACTTTATGACAGGTTAGCAAAAGAAGAACCAGCTGTGAAGCAGAAATTGAGAGACTGATTAGAACAAATCAGTTGGCCACATAGGCAAATACAAGTTATTTCCTGTTCATGTGGTCCCAAAATAAACTTATGGAAAACATCAGAGGATTAAACTCATCTCACTTCATTTTATCTACCCAGAAGTTGAATTTCTTGTATCAGCTGCACAAAGAGGCACCCCGTAGCAGAGAGGAGCCACACAGGAACCTCCAGCTCTGTGTCCTCCCCTGTTCTCACCTGTCCTGCTCTCTTCTTACACTATTTTCAGAGGAGAAAGGGACTGGAAAACTGCTGTGTCTGGCTTTCTAAAGCTCTTATATAGGTGTCTGCAAAGAAGTTATGCCAGTGGCACATCACATCCTACACACCATTACTTGGTGACTCAGTGTACTTTTTTGGAGTCACACCACACAGGAAGCCCAGGAGCAGAACTACATTTTAATTTTCATAGTAGTTATGTTGTAGCTAATTGGAAGATACTTTGCAAACTTCAAGGAGATAACTGAAAATGCCAGGAGGTAGCACACTGCAGTGACTGTTAATGTCTCAGGGGCTTATTTTTTTTCCACCAAGACCCATTTCACTGCAGTGGCAGTAAGAAGTACTACTGCAAAACTGTAACAGTGTGTCATTCAGGGCTCTCATCATGATCCTTTCTCTCAACATGAGGTCATGGCCTCACTGGTCGGTATGATTCCTGCTGAAGCAGGCCAGGGAATCCCCATTGCAGGCTCACAGCTGTCAAGAGGAGTCTTTCAGCAAAACAAGTAACATGTCATCTGCATCCTTGCTCACACTTTTATTCCCTGGGGACACAGAGGACTACAAATGAAGCATGAAGATACATGGGCACTCAGTAGAAAGGGAGCATAATTAGAAGGGCAGTCTGACTTTCTACATCTTTGTTCTTGCTTCCAAACAAGCAATAAACTCACTCTGAGATCCCTTGCAAAGACTGCATGAAGCAGAGAAAACCATGAAAGTCTGAAAAAACATCTTGGCTCTGCTAATGTCCATTAGTTAAAAACAAAGAGAGGCTGGGAAAGAGGCTACCAGAAAGTTGTTTACCCATCAACATAGATGTTGTCAAAGAGCTTTGTCTGGTAAACTAACATCTCCCAAGATAGATGGTGACAAGTGTTCAACTTCAGAGCCTGTCTGTACAAAACCTAAACTCAACAGGCTTATGCTTTGTGTTGGAACTTTACATAACCTGTAAATACACATATAACTGTCTTCATGAAGAGACTGCTTATTTGTATTTTCCCACCCATGTGTATTGCAGCAACAAAAAATCTCTCCTATATTGAAGCAGAAGACTGTGGACTTTAGTCCCAGGTGTCCTAGACATACCCTTCAGTCTACACTGATCACTGCAGTTCACACAAGGTCCTGCATGTCTCAAATCCATGGCAAATACGCTGATGGCATACAAGGGACCAATAAGTCAATCCTGTCTCATTGAAGTCCTCTGTGCTACTCCCACAGCCCACCAAGGTATGTCAGACACGCATCACCTATAAACATAAGACCTACCTAGGAAACCCCTCTTCTCCCTACAAATCCTTACACCTGAGTTCCAACCCATCTTATACAAAGATGCTGTTTCTAGCCATTTGTAATAATCTTGACCTTATTAAGGTCAAGAAAAGTTTGTCCCTGTTTTTCTAATAGGCTCTCTATATGTACTGGAAGGCTGCTCTAAGTTTTCTGCAGAACCTTCTCTTCTCCAGGCTGAACAATCCCAACTCTCTCAGCCTGTGTTCATATGTGTTCATAGGAGAGATATTCCAGCTCTCTGATCACCTTCATGGCCCTCGTCTGGACCCACTCCATGTGTTTATTGTGCTGAGGACCCCAGAAGTGGACACAGTACTCCAGCTGGGGTATCATATGAGAGCAGAGTAGAGGGACAGAATCACCTCCCTTAACCTGCTGGACACGCTTCTTTAGATGAAGCCCTAGAAAAGGGTGGCTCTCTACTATGTCTGGTATAGCAGCACTCAGCAGTGGCGTGACATTTTTCAGGCTTCAGTAGGCCACTGTTTGGATCCACTGTTTGTTAAAATTTTGCACTGACCATCTGGAACTATTAAAGGATGGAAGAGTTTTAGAGATAGTCTATGCCAAGGATGTACAGAGCCTTTGGGCCTGTCACAATAAGTTGTTTTTACCACTCATTCCCAGTCAAGCTTACCTCAGCTGACAACACAGACAGGTCTTGGGATCATCCCATCACTCCAGAAATACAACTGGATTCTGCCTTCTTGTAACCTGATGTCACTGGGGTATGCTATACAGTGTCCGCTAGAGCTTTATGCTTCCATGAGACTAATGTGCCAGCCATTGTATCCACACAGTTCAGTAAACCAGGTTGTCCCTTTCCTCCACCTGGCTGGAGGCAGGGCCCCCAGTATTGGTCAGTCTTCATTATTTGCTTGTTGTAACTGCAAAACAGAAGTCCCTTCAACAAGGTGAAAAGTACTAACAGCTCTGCTCAACAGACACTGGAGCAGTAATTTTCCTGAATGGGTATTTTTTGGCTGTTGTTTTTTTTGCAGTTCCTTTATCCAAACTTCTAGTCTCCATGTAGGTTCCCCATCCCACTTCATCATGGCCTCCACCTGGTCACTCTGGAAAAGTCAGCAGCGTTTTAATCTTTAGGAGGAGAGAGCTGCAAGCACAGAATAGGAAGACCACACAAGGTAATGGAGATTGAACATACAAATGTTTGCATCCATTCACTACCTTCATCAGGTAGTGCTGGTGTGACTGAGGTGTGGTACACCCAAGGTATCCAACTTGCCAATGCATCATGGATTTTCCATTGGCTGCAAGAAAGAGCCAGGGTTGGACATTAAGTAACATTTTCTGCTTCTCTATCTATTTCTCCACATCACCTTTGTCTGCCCAAATGGTCAAGCTGTTCTTTGCAGCCTGGGTGTGACACCCAAGTTGTGACTAACAGCACTAGTCTTCAGTCTAACAGGATCAGCTACCTCCAACTTACACAAATGCACCTCAAAAGGTTGGAGGAGAAAAATGAGTTAAGACTCATTTTCCCCAAGACACTGTGCAGTTTGTTAAGTGCATGATTGGCTTTTTTTCACACTACAATGCAGCCAGTTCACAAATCTTTCCACAAGGTAAGTCAGAAGCTAGCAGAGAAGGCATCACAAGGAGAGTCAGTAACCATGATGGTGCCAGAAATTTCAGATTTGTGTGTTAAATCATGGGTCCTGCTGGTGCAAAGGCTTCTGAAAAGAAACCCAAAGTGTGTGTATTTCTAGAGATGAGAACACAATGAAACACTGCTTAAATAAAACCCTCTTCCCATCCTAAGTCTTGCACCCAACACATCTTCTAAAAGGTCACCTAAAGCATCAGTTTTGGAAATGTCTCTGTAAGGGTAGATGTTATCTCTTTACTTTTTAGTTAGACTATTCAACACTTCCACCATTCCCTGAGCTGGCTAGTATGGGGATGTACTTCCCTGATCTTCTAGGAACAAGTTAGATAGGACTGGCATTATTTGGTCTTCCAGGCTAACAGTAACAGCCATTAGTGAGGGTTTTGCTATACAGTGTTGGCCTGCTGACTTGGATCCATGGCAAGCTGCGTCATCATCATCATGGCTTGGCTTCATGAACGAAGATTTCGAAGGGCTCTACCCATGCTTGCTGCAGGCTCACTGATGGCTGAAAAGGCCAATGCATGACAGACAAGTCCGGTTGCAGAAGGGACAAGAGAAAGATTCCCCAGGCAGCAACGACTGGACGCGATTCTTTCTGAGTTGTCTTTTCTCCTCGAGAGTGATCTTGCGTGAGTTCTCAAAGGAGGCAGCAGTGTTATAGATGGTTTGTGTCCAGGCCTCCCGATTGGAGGCCAGAGCAGACCAGTGATGATGGTCAATATGGCCAAGGCTGAGATGTTGTTTCAGGGAGTCCTTGTATCTCCTTTTCGGGGCTCCTCTCTTGCGACAGCCAGTGGCGAGTCCACCATAGAGCACAATCTTAGGGAGGTGGTGGTCTTTCATCCTGGAGACGTGCCCTGCCCAACACAGCTGTGTTCTCAGCAGCATGGCCTCAATACTTGTGACTGCAGCCTGTTCAAGAACAGACGTATTGGTCACATAGTCCG
>VYXB01007514.1:380309-396896 GCA_013397135.1 Pachyramphus minor
TGTGTTGGATGGAGCTTTGAGCAACCTGGTTTAGTAGAAGGTGTCCCTGTTCATGGCAGGATGGTTGGAAGTAGACAGTCTTTCAGATCCCTACCAACCCATTCTATGATTCCATGATTCTATGGTTTTCTCCGATAAGGGATCGCATGGATTGACAGTTTTAGAGTTCCCCACTAGTAGCACCGAGCACCCCCCGGGTGTAAAAACAGCCTATATAAAGATCCTTCACTGCTTTACATCCCCCCCCTGCCCCAACCCACTGCGGTGCAGCAGATTCAGATATTCCCAAAAACTGGCTGGCAATTACTCTGGTCACTACATCCTGGGAGGAGGAACTGAGCAATCCAAAAGTTGTGCCAGGTACTCATGGGGCTTGATGTGGTTGCTGTGCACTCCCCAAACCACCTGGCTCCTCAGTGGGAAAAAAAGCTGATTGGCAACAGGTCTGTAGCATCATGAGGGAGGGAGCTAAAATCTTTGGCACTTCCTTGGAAACACTTACACACACACGGTCATTTCTTGCTAGGAAGCTAAAAATCTCCATGTGGTTTTTGTGACAGCAGACGTCCTTTTGTGGATTATTGCCAAAACTCAGAAGCCTGTAAAACAAGCTGGGAAGTGTCCACTGGGGAAAGAAATCCTCCCGCCTTTCATGAGAAGTTAATAAATGTTAGAGTAGAAATCTGAAGACATAATAATGGCTGTGAGGATTAACTTTCTCTTACAGCAGCAGTGCCAGATTATTTATTGGAGATATATTTTTCCTATTTGAGGTTTGTTTGAGGATTTTTTTCCTTAAAAATAGGTGACCAAAGATTTATGAATGAAAGGCATACTGGGAAGAAAAATCAACTTAATACACAAAATTAAATTTCAGTGTCAGTAAGCTAGGATTTAGCACAGAAGGAAGAAGAGTTTTTCATGCAGGCATCCTGCTGCAAAAAGGAAGGCCATTGGAGATTAATGAGGAAATAAATAAGATTAATATATAAGGACTAAATAGGGAGGAGGTTTGGGCCATAAGAGATTAATGAGGAACATACAGTTGCTCTTGCTTTGCCACCACAGGTATGAACTGAATTGTATTTTATGACTTTCAAGGTGAACTGAAAGTGATTGAACAGCAAAGAAACTTTCTGAAGAGTCTTAGTCCTCCTGGGACTCATTCTCTCAGAGGTGGGAAAGGTTACATATGCTAACTCTGCAGACAGTGTGCTAACTCTGCATTCTTCAGTGATGAACAGAGAAAGTCCCTATAGAAAGCTTTGTTGGCACATGCTTTCTTCCTTCAAGCACAAAACAACCAGTGAAAAGGACTTGGTTTTGCACAGAAGTGACTGAATTGCTGCTGAATAGGCCTTGCCTTTTAAATAATATAATTAAAAGCAGCAATGAAAAACTTAAACGACATTATCCAATCATTCTCACTGGCACATGTGCACACATACACTTGCTGTCAGAAAAATTTGCTATTTAAAAAAAAATTTACCACACAACTTTTGATAAATATTTAGATGATGAAATGTCAGAAAACTTAATGTAATTTTTAGTCTAGAAATTGCATTTTTTTATTTCTACATTGACTTAATTTTTTAAAAGAGCTGAAGCACAGTTTAAAATAATTTGTTCTGTTTTGGATGGAATAAAATATCTCAAATAAAGTTAAGACAAAATAAATTGGGTGATTATCTTTAAATCCTTGTTTCAGTACCAATTTTTCCCCATCCTCTACTCCTTCTCTCCATTTTCAAGTATCCTAACCTAAGCCATTTCCCATCCCCATCTGCCTTCTCATGTTTTGCCGCAGAACAAAAAAGTACTTTCCTGACCAAGCTCTCAATTTACTCACCATCCCCACTCCTGACATGGATCAACCATAACCAGGGGTGCCCTCCACGAGTATCTGAGACCCTCAACTCTCTAGCATGGCAGCCCATCACCATTTCTTTTGGCCTCTTTCCCTGCATACTAGGGGATGTTCCGGTTTATTTCAAGTCCCTAGCTGAGTGCAAAGATGGGGTATATGTTTGAATTACTCTGGTCACTATATCCAAAATCAGGGCTGCTTTGGGGGCAGATGCTGGAGTGCAGTGTGGGCCAGACATGAGAGTGGCATTTCTTGCATGTCCAGCATAAGAAACGAGCTTAGGCAGGCCTGTCTGAAAACTCTGGCCGCCTTGGGTCCCATCATAAGCAGTGTATGAAATCCCATATCCCAGATTCCCACCAAGTAACACCTGGTTTCTTCTGACAACTCTTCTTTGTAATAGGAAAGTTGGCATAATTCAGGTCTATTGAAATAAAATTTCACAAGTCATTTCTCCCCTGGTGCACATCTAGCTAATTAAGTATACACCACATACAACCTATGGGTCTGTACTGTAGGGATCAAGGCCAACTGCATGGTGACTCTGCCTGACCAAAGCCATTCCAGGCTCTTCTTGCCAGCATTCTGTAAGGGCTGTAGACGCTGAGAAGGAATACTACCCACAAAGCTCTGGGCTGAGCAGAAATAAGTAACAAAATAGCAAGCTGTACTTCCTATTGCAAGGACAGGGCCAGCGGCCTTCCCCAGTCCACCTGCTTTTTACTCTCATCTGTCCAAAGTGAGTAGAGATGACATCAGCTTCAAACTATGTAAGGAGTCCGAGCCATGAGCTTTCAGTGGTCTTCAGGAAAGTCAGCTTGGACCAATATGAGAAGGACATTCTCAGTAGTAGACTGGCCATACCTCTAATTAGTGAAGCAGTTGCTTCCCAAGAAATCAGGGGAAGTTTGTTTAAATTTGCCAATTTTTGCTTTTACTATGTCTATGAAAAACTGAATCTAAAATTATTGGTGTAAAATAAATAGGTCTTGGTCCAGCCATTCCAAACAAGAATGTTTCTGTCTATTGCACAACTAAATGAGCAATATTTGAAATACTTTTCAAAAAAAAAAGTTATCCTTCTGGTCTTCCTTGGCATGCTATTTAAGCTATACCTAACAAATGGATTCATTTAGAAATCCATATGCCTTTCAGAAAGTGAATACAGTTCACATTTGAATAAGTTTCTATATTTGATGCCAAGCTCGCAGGCAAAATGTCCAATAATGTTTATCACAACATCAGAGGCATGAGCCAAACCTTTGTCAATGCACTACATTATACTTTGGGGTGGAGGGGGTGGAATTATATATTTAGAAATAGTTTATATTAGCCTGAAATTTTACTGTGAAGAGATGCATGGAGGAGATCACCCCTCCCAATGGCTATCATCCCTCCCAGTGGGCAGCACAATACAGCGCAATGGACTGGCAGGGAGCATGACAGCAAGTTCCAGGCCTAATTCTGAATATCTTGCCTTCTATGGGTTTAAGCCATATGTGAACTTACCGAATTTGTGGTGGGTGTTTTACACCTGAAATGTAAACCCTGAAAACAAGGAATGATGAGGAAAATGCATGTTACACCATGACTACAATCCACAGCTCTTATGAGGACTGCCACAGTCACAGGCTTATAGCTGAGTTTCAGATCTTCTATTGAATTACAGAATGGGCTGCTATTAGGCTCCTCTCCCCTCAAGCTCATTATATACAGTGGTTTGCCATCATTAAACCATCTTTCTAACAAGTTTTGTCTATAAACTGCTTAGCATATCAATATTTTTCTAAACAATTTGAATTTTTCTAAGCAATTTGATATATTCAGGAGTTAATATACATACAGTGAGACTGGGTGTCGCAGAATAATGATTTCCTTCTATTAGTTTAGGGCTTGGACATCGTAGATTTGTGACAGTGAGTATTATGGGGATAATACTGGTGGATTCACTGGTCAGCTGCTGGAGGCAGCCCTACAGAGTGGTCAAGCTTTGCTTGTTAAGAAAATTCCTGAACCTCATGCATTTGTCTGGTAACCGGCCTAAATTAAAGCAAAAGAAAAAAAAAAAAAAAAAAAAAAAAAAAAAAAGAGGTAGTATCACCTTCATAGAAATAAAAAGCAATAAACCCAGTCAGGACACCTACTCATTTAGGGGAAGCTTAGTTTCAAGAGATGAAACTTATGGGCTGTTTCTTCAGCAAGTTTGCTGTGTGTGGCTCTGCAGTCGTTTAACGTTGCTGCACATTACTCCACAGTTGTTTCATTTCACCTACTGAAGTGATTGCAATTCAAGATGGAGGGAAGAGAAATGCACCTGTGTCTGCAGTGACCACAGAACTGATTTCAGGTCTCTGACAAAAATGTAGTGCATCAAGTACACAGCTTTTTAAGAGAGCAACTAAGTTTAGTTATTCATGAAGGCAAACTGAGATTATGACATGACAGGCTTAGCAGGTGAGCAAATTTACAGAATTCTACAATATTTCATGAAAATTGCCTCTTTGGGAACACTTTCTGCAGTGTATATCCCATTTCTCAGAAAAGTAAGAGCTTGTCTTAAGCAAATGAGTTGACTTACTGTGAGACAGCTAAAGGAAAAGAATAAGCTCATTGAAATCTCCACAGCAAGAGGCTCTAAGGGAAGGGACTTATACAGGAGTGTTTGCACAGTGCCTGGTACAATGGGTCCTAACCTGGTCATGCCCTTTGATTGCTGTTGCAGAGCAAACATTCAACAACAAAGAACTAGCAAGTAATGCAACGGTCAAGCTCAGCTACCAAACCTGCGTGTATGTTCCCTGAATGTCTTCTCAAGTACTGAGGCAGCTGCTACAGCTGTATCCAAAGGCTGGCTAAAGCCAAAGGAAAAATCTATTGTCCCCACCAGCTTCTGCTCAAGTGTCTGGTGCATTGGCCAGAATTTCATCAGATGCTTCTTGTCCCCCATGGATGTCCCAACTACTGTGAGAGGGCATTTTTGTGATGATGAAAAATCATTATTCCATGGGAAAGACTCTCATGCAAATATATTCAGACACTGAACATGGAACTTTTGGCAGTGGACAGCATCTAGTGGGCACCTTTCTGCTATGGGGAATACCCCCTGAGCAGTCAAAGAGCACAGTTTAAAGAGCACTTCCATGTGCATTGGTAAATAATGTTTAACAATAAGAACTAAAATGCAAGAAATGTACCAGATGATCTGTGGCAACTATGTCTGCCCACAAAACAAATGTATCATGTTCAGTCTTGAGCCAATACTGTGCGCACTTCATGGAAAGATTGACAGTAGTTCCTCACCAGCACCTGAAGCCCTTTTTTCTGTATTCTTAGTAGATTATCTTTGGGATGGCCACCAGTCCAGCCTTGCAGAAGCTGGGCTGCCTAGTGCATTGTCTTCATAAGAGTGACACCAATAACCTGATCCAATGCAGATGCTGTAATCATATGCATGTAAAATACAGATAATCTTCCTGGGGGCAGAGAATGATGGGTGGCAAGGTGTAAGACCCTGGTGACAAATGGACGGCTGTCTAGGTTTCGGGTTTGGGTGAAAACTGGTTAGTTTCAAATTCTTGGAACTTCTTGACTTTTTAGTAACTTTACAAAATGTGGCATATGTAAAGAGCTATGGTGGCTGCAACAAAGCAGATGCTGCTCCTGAAGCACCTAGCACACAGCACAAATGCCTCTTCGTGAACCCAAAGGGGTCCAAGACTTCAGCAAAAGCAGGCAAGAATGGGTTCAGCAGACTAGAAAATCCCTCCTTGAATATTTGACATAAATAGCGACAGAGGGTTGGGAAGAATTGAAAAGCATGCTGGAAAGCTCAATCTACAGAAAATGTGCTGTTTAATTTTACAGTTCCATAAAAAATGCAAAAGAGCTGTTTCACAGCTGGGGAGAAGGAAGCCCAACCTCTTGGTTTCACTTCCTGGTTGACACTGGTTGACATTTATAGCACTTAACTTACAAACAGCACTTACATAAATCAGTCAAGTCACAGTTCACACCACTATCTCAAAGCAGACAACGATCATTTATTTGTTGCTTCCTAAATGACAAAGCCTGAGGTGAGGATCAGGAGATGTACATGCTTCTTCAACGGGTAATTTAGCCTAAAGCCCAGGGCCTGGTTTGCAAAGAGTATGAACAGCCTGCTGAAATTCAAATAAAAGCCTTCAAGATGAGGAAGATCTTCACTTACTAGTTTGCACACTGACATTTTTAGTAAGTGTCTTGCAGTGCATTTTCTCTGATTTCTCTCTGATTGAATCATAATTGTCATTTTGCTAAATTTTTAATTAATTTAACTCTTATTCTGCATTTGAGATGTCCAAGTAATTTTTTGTGTAAGCCTGTATGAGTAATTCCCTCTGTCATGAAGAACCGCTATTGGACAACTTGGGTTGAAGTATTTCTGAAGAGCATTTCACAGGGCACCCAGGACCTCTGGTTACACCGAGATGTTCCACTTCTCTTGCTGAACCTTAGCTAATGACCCATCTAGCACCAATCTTACATCAGTGGCTCTCAAACACCAGTGACTAGCAGGATTACTGACAGTCTGAAGAGTATGTAGTGTTGGTCTTTCCACGTCTGCTGCAAGAATCAGAATGAGAAGGCAGCAGAGAAGCAATCACAGAATAGAAGTGAGAGAAATTACTCAAGAACAAAAGAATAAAAACCAAAAAGACTGTAGCTTTATCTTTTCATCAAAGGACAAATTAAATTAAGATTGGTTACAATTACAGAGAGTTGTCCTTGCAATTACCTTTCTACATTAGAATGTACTGCAGGAACTCCATGGATGTCTTGGATTGAGAGAATAAGCCAAGGAAGGGAGTCACAGTAAAAATGAAGGCCATGCAGTCACTGCAGACATGCAAATCCTCTTTGAACACACATTCACTAAGGAACACGTTCACCTGGAGAAAATTATCACAGAGCAATGTACATCTCCCTCAGGAATGCCTGCCAGGAGGGCACCTCTCATCACCTTTGTTCAAACTGCAGAGAAGTAATCAGATACACACACTGACAAGGATGAGCTGGATGTCTCCAAAGCATATTCATTGTCTACTCTCTTTAGTTGTGACTTTATAAGTGACTCCGTTCTACACCCTTCAAGGAAGGAACTTTAGAGAAGAAATCCTGTGTGGATTGGATACAGAGATACACTTTTGGTTGGATACACTTTTTAAAGGTGTTGGCTGTTCTGGATTTCTCCTTTTTTGGGAAGAAAAACTTATCTCAGGAGACTTGTCCACACAGAACAGTTGTCTACCCTCAAGTCAAACAGGAGGCAAAGTGTGTTTAAGAATACTATTCTCTTGAAAAGCAGCAATTTATGCCCTCAAAGCCATTATGGGAATCTAAGTGATGTTCTTACCAAGGAGAATACCCATGTTTTGCACACAATATTTAGATGCGTACATAGGACATAGTTTTTTGCCCAAACAATGCAAAAAGGAAAACTTTCTGGCACGTACCAGCATTGCACATCCTAGTGCAACAGCCACAAGAAATGGTGGAATTGTGCATCCACAAAACAAACACTCTGGACAGCCTAAGGCTATGTAAGTATTTTGGAGATGAGTCTGTTCATCACATATTATCAGGCCTTTGAAGGGTGAGTATTTCTAAGTATTTTGAACAGAAGATTTTGATTTTGTGATCTTGATCCTTACAAGCAGACTAGAGCCCCACTGCAGAGCTGCTTCTGACACGCATCTATAGAGATTTAGGTAATTGTTGCAAAACTACACAGCTCCAGAACAACTATTTAAAAGATATGTAGATGTGGCACTTAGAGACATAATTTAGTGGTGGACTTGTCACTGCTGGGTAAAAGGTTGAACCTGGTGATTTGAAAGGCCTTTCCAACCTACCTGATTCTATGATTCCATGAAAACTAGAAACTCAGCCTCATTCCTGCATAAAGGGGTCCCAGGGGAATTTTTTTAAGACAATGAAATAAAAATGTGCTGCTGCAGCCAAGAAAAAACACAGAATGTTACTTATCTCGACAAGAGACAGCTTCCCTGATCAGGCTCATTTTAGCAGGGTGAGCAGAAGTTAAAGACTTGAGACATTTCTCCTTCCCTTCTGTAACCTATCAGCATGTTCTCCAGCTTTCCACTGTGGTGTTGTTCAGGTGATTCTCATTCTCACACCTTGCATCTGTCCTCCCTCTTCTTCAGTCCTGAATACTTCCTTCCCCCAGAAAAACAAATCACTCTAAAGTGAGCCATCACTTGGCTGAGTCCTCGTTATACTCCTCTTCATCATACTCCCTGGGAAAGACGACTCAACGCTCCAGACACTCAACTGGCTCTCAAAAAAATCTCCCCAAATTTAAGCAGAGAAATGGGAATTAACTCATTCCAACACAGAAGAGCATCCATCTGGGTTTAGATTTTGAGAGACAAGAAAGGCATTTGGATTTAGATGGTTTCTAATCCCAGAGTTTCTATCTGTGTCTTTGTGGAGTTGCCTTTGTCAAACTGCCTAAAACATTTTCTAACTCAGCAAGTTAACAGGAGGAAAGGTTAGGCCACGTGCCCCTCCATTTCATGGCATTAACCTGGGAGAAAGTTGACGCTATATGGGCAGGGATGCTGAGAGCATCCCCCTCTCCTGTCCAGGCTGGCCAACGGTCCCATCCCATGCCCAGCAGGTTTCAAAGGAGACACTGGGCAGAAGGTACCCAAGCAAGAGGGCTGCTCTTGTGCCTGGAAAAACAAGCAGTCCCACCAGTTTGTTTGTCTGGGTTTTTTAAAGAGGAATACAGGTTCACTCATCATTACAATAAGCATATTCACACTCGCACTGAGCCAGTTTGAGAATTCCAAGACCAGCACTGTGTATGAACGAGCCTAGTAAGAGCTACATACTGCAGAGTCTTAGTCAAATGTTTTTCAAGTTTGGGTCAGTCTGAGGCACCGTGGCTGAAAAAGTATTGCAATGAGCATTGTAAATTAATATTTTATGTTCCCTTGAAGTGCTTTTTGAGGAAATTAGCCTTCATTACTGAGGCATCTCTCCTGTAAACACAGAAAACAGAAAATACCTCTGCTGACAAGGACAGCATTGTAGGGCAGGGAAGGAGAGTAAACATTGAATTTAACAGGAAGAACTGGGCTGATTCAGCAGCTGAATCAATCAGGCATATGCATCCCTACTCCCCAGCAGCTCCCCAAGCTGCAAGATCTGCAGCACCCACCCACTACAGATGGCCCCACCTTTACACCCAGGGAGCAGCACCCCTTTGCCCCCCCCAGACCTACCAAAATGGTAAGGTGAAGACTTCAGCCCGTATTGAATACATCTCAAGGGCACCAGGACCCCAATGTTACTACCAGCATGGTGGTTTGTGGTGCAGAGGTTGCAGGCATCACAAGATCCCGGTCCCGGGACCTAAACTGTGAGGGCAGCAAGGGTGTGGAGCTGCCTCGGCGCTGTTTTGCTTTTCGTGTTTTGGACCATTTGCACAGCCCAACCAGTGCTGGAGCGCGTATTTTTGGCACTGGCTGGGGAGGTTCCTCTGCAGCTGAGTACAGCCAGCCAAACTCAGCTGGCACAAGGCAGGGCTTTTCAAAACGTTCTGTGCTCCAATCAGAAAGCAGCCGAATGCTACTCTTCTCAGAAAAGTGCTGCCCTTGTCCTTTTTTAATGAAAGCGAACTTGGTATTCAGTAGGAGCAGGCCAGAGCTATTTCAAACACGGAAGACAGCAGACACAAATCAATAGAAAAAAATAACTTCTTTTTATTTACAAAAAAAATCCAAATATTGGATGCTGTAAACAAAATTCACAATCTGTTCCCTCTAGAGTCTGTTTTCCATCAGCTCTTTTACTGTCTGTGACAAAGCCTATAGTCAAAATGTTCCAAAAGAGCAATCCAAGGAGCAGTTTGCTGCAACAGGATGCCTTGCAGAAGGCAACAGTTGTAAGGAAATTTGAGGGAAAGCAAATCTGCACAGACTCCTACAGACTGCAGGAGCCTGCAATGCCTTCAGCCAAGCTGTCTTGAAATTTGCAGGCTTTTTTTTTTTTTTACTATTTATTTTGTTAGCAAACCACTATTACAACAGCAAAACAGTACACTGATTTTCTTTCTTGGAAGGGAAACTCTCTGCATAAAGAAAACCATACAAAAGAATATATGCAAATAGGAGCTGAATATGCAAATACAGTTTCTTCTCTTCTGTGCAGTTTTATCTAACACACTTTATTTTCTCAATTTAAAAAAGCAACTTTTTTGAACCGGTAGGAGCTTCTGATGTGATGCAAACCAAGCATTTAATATGAGCTGTTTAGAGGATTTGTGTGAAGGCCTTTGTGCAAGTTAAAAAATATTTTAAGTGCAATAAGAGAAACTAGAAAAATATTATCTTTTTGGTCTTCTAATTGCCCTTCTATTTTTAGGAGAAATGTTCTTACATTTTGAAGGACAGCTATATCTAAGGGAAAAAAAGAAAAAAAATCCCATTTCAAAGCTCTTGGTTGTTTCACGATCGCTACATTTAACCAAGTTTAGTGCCCCATTGGTTAGCAGGAAATTCAGCTGTGGCACAAGCAGTTTTACTGTAATCAGGTCAATGTCTTTAATCAGTTCAGCTCTTTAAAAGGGGCACTGTCTCCTGTAGCACAAGCTCTAACCTTACAGCTGATTGGATGGGATGATGAAGTCCACAAAGCAAGAAGGTGGTTGTTAACTTTAAAAGTACCAGTGTGCTGAAGAGGAGGGGAAGAAAACACTTAAAAAGAAGTCAGACTTTATGGAGGGGAAGGTGTGCAAACCATAGAAATAAGACAGCTTTGAAAAAGGGTTCTTATTTTACTCTTGGCCTGAACTCACGCCTTCTTCCCACCTCTAATGCCATGTACCTTTTAAGCTACCAGTCACAAATAAAACAAAGCTCCACCAGTTCCACCACTTGATCATCAACATATGCAAAACAGATCTGGAATACTTATATAATATATATATAAACATATTATATATGTATCAAAATGCAAATACCAAAAGGTGCAGTCTAGCTCAGAGCCCTGCTGTATGCGCTATAAGGTAACTAGCTGCTGTCAATCAAAAAAAAAAAACCCAAAAAACAGCACAATAAAATTTGCACTGAGAGGAATTAATTCAAAACCTTCTTTCAAGCAATGGCAAAAAAAAAAGGGTCCTTCAAAGGAAAAATTTGTGTCATGTATTATCAGTATTCTGTGGTTGTGGCACAGCTATAGATTCTCCAACCCTTTTAAAGAGTGGATGACTCATTTATTTGCTGCAAATAGTTGTGGGAGAGAAGACATACCACATTACCAGCTGATCCTATTTCCCCAGCCCTCCCCTCACTTCCGCTAGCAAACCGGGAGCAGGAGGCCAGGGGAGCCAGTGGGCCAGGAGCACTCAGCCCAGACCCTCCAAGGGGCTGGAGGGAACCTCACTGGGACAAGAAGCCAGTGGGAGGTTGCAGCCAGCACCAGAGGAAGGGAAGGTGGGGACAAGATCTGCACATCAATGCCGGGAATGGCAATGAACCAGCTTTTACGCTTCCTGAAGGACTCACGGGGAAGGTGCTTCAATAAACAAATTGGGTTCCTACTAAAGTGCCTGCAGAGTGAAAAGTACAAAGCGCGACAAAAATAGATGTACCTTACTCTCTCCATAGGGAAAACACACTGCCAGAACTCAAGTCCTTTCCCTCTCCCTGCCCCTGACTCCAACACCAGACCCTGCCTGTGACCAGACAGGGCACAGCCGATTTTCCTTCAAAATCCTGAATTCCCTTTTTTTTTTCCCCCTCAGCAAGAAAAAGCAAAATATCAGAGTCAAGTGTCACTTAGTCATTAGGTTTTTGAAGCCCAACAAAGAATTTAACACCTTCAGCGATGGCACTGAAGTGAAAACAACAGCAGAGGTTGGGGTTTTTACCCCCTGCTGATCTTAGGGAGAGGAAATGAAAGTGAATAGTTATTGTTCCAATGTAAAGTGATTCCATTTAAATAAAGTACAGTACTAAAATTGTAAATGCAGTGTGACAACCAGATCAAAGATGTTTAATATTTGCATAAAAATATATATATATAATATATATATAAAATATAATTTTAAGCAATCGTGCAACACTCTTAAAAAGGGTTCATTTCACATTTGCTAAATTCTAGTGGTCCTGGAATGCATAATGCATTCTATCAAAAATATTCCTTTAAATATTAACAATTAGTGTTCAAATAACCAACTAATACAATATTCTTTAGCTGTCAGGGGGTTTAAATAAACCTATCTTTGATCCACGTTCCACTGAATTACACATCATGGAGGTATGCAGTCACAACATTAGTGGGTTAAATGTCAAAATGGCATTACAGTACAAAACAGTTAAAAAAATCAGCTAGTCATATGTTTCTCCATCTGTGGAATTATTATGGCTCACAAGCAACCCACTGAATTACTGTAATCCTTGTTCTTGCAACCAAAGACATTATCTGAATCCCACCTTAATCCTGACTGGTTCATTTACTCCAAATTTCTCAGGTGTGGGTTAAAAATTCACTGCAAGGTGCCCACTGTCCTATGACATCCTGTTGCAAACTGGAAAACAAGTAGTACTTTATTTAAACATTCCTTAATTGCTACATTTTCATAGACCACATTAATATATATTGTGTGTGTATATATATATATATAGATATACACCTATAACATGTACATATATACACACACAAACATATATACACACATACACACACGTACCTAGGATAATAGCACACTGACATAACATTAACTCTATACAGGTATTTGCCAAGAAAAAAAATAGGGCATTTCCTCCACCACTTATTCACAAGCTTATGGGGTTTTTGTTTTTAATCCTTGTGTCCCTGATAAAACAAAATGTATGGTTCAACCACAAAACTATATTTTTTTCCTCACTTCAAATTTTATGAAGGTATCAGGCACTTTTGATTACTATTGGTGTGTACAAATATAGGAACATCTTTCTTTTCTTTTACATATATATATATATAATATCTACTGTATCTTCTTTGCTCGGATAACTTATTTGAGAAATCTTTGGTCCTTAAGTATATTCTTTTTGCCACAGCTGGTTTTCCAGCATTCTCACATTTTTAAAATGTGAGGCATGCACACAGCTGGAAATAATGGACTTTGTCATTGTACGTGTTTCTGTTTTTATAACTGTACCAATCCACTACTGTTCATTTGGAGCAAGCTGTTTCTGGTAAAGCATTCTAGTCAAGCAAGCTATACATTCTACACGGTCAATCCATAGACGGCACTTGCTGCAAGCCCCAAATGCAGTAATTCCAATATACAATTTTATTCAGCTTATCTCTGCTTTATGCCTCTAACTTTTAATTCCTGAATATACATAGAATTGTTTTTTGTGATTTTTTTATTTTTATTTTTTTTGTGTGTGTGTTTTGTTTTCTTTCATATTCTCCCTTTTGCAGATCCCATTCTAGAGTAAGAATAAAAAGAAAAGAAAATAAGGCTTTCCCACCTTCTCTATGCCAAAGCTATGGGAGCAGATATTGCCAACCCATATTGTCATCAAGCATTCCTCCCTCACTTATTTCAGGGGAAGCTGGTTGCTTTTAATGACAGGCCTCTTGTGCTCTGGGGTAGGATCCAATTATTTTGGGGTTCTTTCTCGATCATGCTCCCATTATTTATTAGAAGAACCACAAGCTTTTCCCAAGCTTGAAAAGTAGAGCAGATCATCATTGCACAAAACACCCCATTTCAAAGGGACCCGTTGCCCCTTCCTACGTATTAGAAAACATTCTCCCCACTGGGTCTACTAATTTCGGTCCTTAATTACAGGGCAGCCAAGTAGAGTATGTGTGCTGCTGGCAAGGGAACACCGTCTGAACCTGGGCAATATAGTAATTGCTGAAGTTGGCATCTGCTACGTATGGGGCTGGCTGGTAATAGCAGGTGACATTGGCCACATTGGGGATGATATTTTGCTCGGCTAGGACCCGGATGGCCAGCATGGTGATCAGATTCAGAGTCTGTCTCCTCTCATGTCCCATCAGGCACACTGTGCTCTCGTTCACCACACCGTGAAGGGTCATGAGATAGTCATACTTGCGGTCCTCTAATCCCACAAAGTGGTTCTGCAAGTAGGACTCCAGCTTTCTCTGCTGTTCTCCAATGTCTGAGAAGTCAATGAAAAACCTCGAACACATGTATCTCTGCAGGGACTTAATCTCAGATTCAGAGGCAGCCCTAAAGCCCCTTACCAAAAGGTTGCAGTACTTCAGAAGACCACCTCCTCTGATTTCTTCTGGGTTTCTGGTGGCAATTATCTTGTTGCAGAGGTGATCAAAGGCTTCCTGGAAATCCCCATAGACACTCTCACCAATGATAGTTGGGTGAAAAGTTTCAGTCATCGGATTCTCTGAGCATTCATAAAATAGCAGCAGGGAGTCCAGCTTGATTTGAAAGGAATCGACACTGAATTCAAACTGCCGCCTCAGAGAGTCCACAAATTTCAGCTCCACATTTTTGCCACTGTTGTTGGACAGGGAGATGAGACTCCATCGGTCTGAATCATTGCATACTTTTACCATTTTCTGCACATAAGCCTCCTATAATTGGAAAGACAAAATGAACAAATCAAGACACAGATGCAAGAAATCTCCTCTTCACAGCATTTGCTTGTATCCCCAAAGCCCCCCCCAGTCCTTGCATTTCATAAAAGATTTCACGGAACCTCCAGATACAAAACAGAGAAGAAATGCTTAATGTGAGAGCTCAAAATGCTATCACTGCAAGAGGATGACAGGGAAGGGTGTTCTGCTGGGACTGTGGCATGCAAGGGAAGCATATAGCAACACTTCTTCTTTCAGTCATTTTTAAATACATCTGCACACTAAGCCCATGGCACTCATGCCAAATATGCCTGCACCCACACACAAAAGGGCACTCTCTCTGCTTCCCACAAAGACAACTTAGCAAGTGTTGACTACTCTCAATTCTTCCAGTGTAGGTTCCACAAATCTGCCCCATATTAAAAAAAAAATCTGTCTAAAATTCTGAAAGACATCTGGCATTCAGCCTAATCAACTCAAGCAAACTGTTTTCGAGGGGAGGGAATATGCCTTTCCCCTAGGCACTTATCGCACCTGAATGCATGCCTTACAGATGGGGTTTCCTTCTTGCAGATATAAAATCCATCTATGCTCCCCTTGCACCCAGGAACTGGTCCGATACACCGAGCTGCCGCCAAGCTGGGCTGGGAGAGAGGTGTGCAGCCCCTGGTACACCCAAGGCCCAGGTAAAACAACCAAGAAGGAAGAAAGGCTAATTAATCCTGAAGAGCCCCGGTCAGGGCGCTTCATTACGAACTCCTTCTCAATTTTAAGCGTGAGGTGAAAAATCGTTCAGGGTCCCCCTGGGTCGCGGGATGTGGGGGGAGAGCTGCGTCTCTGAGTCCACCCCTCCATCCCCAGTGGGAAGGTGCCCACTCCCCGCAGGCAGACGCTCACACTTGCCCGCTCCGGGCGTCTGGGCACAGGGCAGGTTTACCTTGAGGGTGAGTGGCGTGATCTTCTCCTTATTCACCCCCTCGGGTAAGAAATCCAAGAGGCAGTCCAAGACCACGTCCTTCACAGTCTGAAATTCGGTTTCCCCTTTGAGGTCGGCGCAGAAGATGAGGTCCAAGTCCTTGTAGCCCAAGCCGCTATCCTGGTGGAGGACGTGGCTGGCGGCCGAGCCGTTCAGCCGCACATCGCGCAGGCCGATGCCCTTCTCCTCCAGCCGGCTCCGCACCACCTTGACGATCTGGCGAGGCTGCATAGCCAGCGTGGGGAAGTTGCCGCGGCCGTGGATGGGGATGGTCTCGCTGAGGATGCGGTCCAGCCGCTGCACTTGCTCCCAGCTCAGCACGTTGCAGTGCGCGCTCTCGTCGCCGCCCGCGGAACTCCCGCCGGGGCTGCCGCCGGCCCTCTCATCGTCTGCCATGGTGTGCGGCCGCTGCCTCCCCGGGCTGGATCCAGACACCGCTCCGGCTCCTCGCCGGCCCCCCGGGCCCCCTCTCCCTCCGCGCCTGGCAAAACAGGAGGAAAAGCCAGCGGTCAGCAGCTCTGCGCACCGGGCTCACGAGCTCCGCTCCCCAGCGGCCGTCCCTTCCAGCGGGGAAGCGGGGGACACACCTACTGATTGGACTTAAAAAAAAAAGAGAGGGAAGGGGGGGAGAAAAAGCCCCCCGAAGCCCGGTGGTGCTGCAGGATAGAGGAAGGCGCCCGACCTGCAGAGCAGCTGCTTGCGCCGCTCTCCGCGTCCCCGCCGGGGCAGAGGCCGCCCCGCGCCGACGGAGAGGCCGCCCCGCGCCGCCCAAAAGGCCGCCCCGTTCGCTGCTGCCGCAGGCTGCCGCCGTCTCCGGAGCTTTCGTAGTCTTGCCCGGGAAAGGTCCCCAGTAGTTTTTATACGGGGTTTCTCCGCGCTTCCGGGGCTCCGAGTCACAGCGCCCTCGTCCCGCCCCCTCCATCTGCATGGCCGGCCCGGCGGTGCCCCCGGCACGCCCACACCCCGCGCACCCGCGGCCCGCCCGCCGCCTCCGCGCCAGCGGAGCGTCCAGTGCCGCCGTCCCGCACCGCCCCGCGCTGGGAAACCCGCGCAGCGCAGCTTTCGCTGGCACGGCTCCGGGGAGGCAACAAGGGCAGCATCCCTCCCTGCCCGCGCA
>VYXB01007514.1:397023-427208 GCA_013397135.1 Pachyramphus minor
CCCCCCCCCAACTCCCGCCCGCCTTCCTCGCCGGCGCGGAGGAGAAAAAGAAATCCCGAAGAGCACGAAGGAGCCGGTGCCTTCCAGGCGAGCATCCTGCCTATAGAGTATACTTGGGTAACTGCGAAGCGGGAAAAATAACGTTTAAGACATGCATATTATATAAACATGCATATATAGCTTGTTTCAGTTATGTTTTCTTTTGAATAACAATGGATGTACCTGCTTCTTTTTCACTCCTTTAATACATACAGATACATATAGATACTATTATAGATACTATAGATACGTATAGATACTATAGAGATGTAGTTATTACTATACAGACAGATACTATTTAAAACCTATAGATCCTGTTTGAAACAGGCCAAGCACACACACGCACACACACACGCACACACACGTACAGGCCGCAAGCAGCAGCACCCGGGGATCCCGGGGCCCGCCACCGCGGTGTAGACAGAGGATTACGCGGAGAGATGCAGGGATGGGGGGGAGGGATGGAGGGGGAGGCAGGACGGCGTTGCGTCACTGCTCGCAGCTTTGTGACGCGCGGCTGGAAAGCAAATGGGGGTGCGCAGAGACGTGACGTGCGGCCTCCTCAACCAGGCACCTCGCCAAAGCGGGTGGGGGGGAGACAGAGCTCGACGGGGTTTACTGCCTCCTCCCTCCCTAATTTTAGTGCCCCCCTCCATAATCTCCTGCGTTGGGACTGGGTTGGGTGTATGGGGGTGTGTTCCGCCCCTCACACCTGAGCCGGGCGAGCTGGCGTGCTTTATCCCCCACCCCAAAAAGCAGAGGCGGGGGTCTCGCCGAGCTCTGCGCCCGCCCCGTCGGGGGAGACCCCCCTCCCTGCCCGGCCTGGCCCAGCCGCGGGGCAAGGGCGCCCCCTGCCGGGCGCCGGGCGCTCCCGAGGGGGCGTGCGCAGCCGCGGCCGGAGCGGCGGGAGGTGTTTGTGCTGGGGGGGCCCTCGGCCTTGATTCACTGCCAAGATTCCCTATTACTTCAGCAGCATATGTCCGCTCCTGACTCTGGAGCAGGCAGGGAGCAGGGGCTGTGCTCCTGTCACGCAGCGCCGCCGCCCCCTCCCCGTGCCGCTCACGGGACGAAAAAATTGGTTGTAGTGCTCTATGACAATGCACGATATGATTAAAAAAAAAAATAATAATAAAGGGGGACAAAAAATAGGGCAGGAAGTTTTTAAAATCCGTATGTGCACAAGTGGCTGCAGCTTGACAGCAGAAGTAGAGTGTCCTGAGTCCACTGGCACACTGACTGGGGTTTGCTAAGTAATTCCTTTATTTAAAATAAATATTCAGACTAAGTGGCCTGCTGGCAAGGGAGCCTGGGCTACTGGCTGTTGCTGCTGGGCACAGAGAGCCCCCATTCTCAGCCTGGCTGCAACTGATGGTGCATTCAAAGAGGAGGATGCCAAACAATGCCCATCTCCTTGCAGGGCAGAGAAATGCCAGAGTGTCCCCAGACCCAGCCGGGTCACAGCTGAGGCCAGGGGCTTATAGGGTTCCCATGGCAGGGGGGGGGCCGGGGCGGAGAGCTGCCTTCCTGCAGCACTGAGGCATCCATGCACTGCCCTCAGTGCACAGTTAGGAAGCTCAGAGAGGTTAAAGCACAAGCCCATTCGCAGACTGGCAACACTCAGGTGAACCACAGTTCACTAGGGCACAAGAGTTAAACTTTCAGAAGGAATAACTATGGCCTTATTTATAAGCAAATTATCAATATCAGTAATCAGCCAGATTACTGATTGCTAGAGCAAGGGCAAAGATAAGACCTGGAGGCTCATCCCATTTAAGATAGGACGTATCCAGGAAACTGAAACTGCTTCCTGGTTGGAATTAGTGAACATTTTATTTCACTTGTGTTTGTCAGCATGTTGCAATGAAATTTTAGCAATATTTCAAATACCACAGAATGAATGTATCAGTGAGTTTACACTGGTTAGTAGGATATAATGTTATTTTGTACAGACCTTGTTTCATTTCCCCATGAAGTGTGGGTTTTAGCCTCTCTCAAGTCACTAATTCTTGCCCAATTAAAAAGAAAAATGGGCAGCAGTTCATCCTGGGGAATACAGATTTGCTAAAGACAAGGTCAATGCGTCTCAGAAGGAAGACTTTTGCACTGCTGGGCTGTACCAAAGGAGCAAGGCCAGACAAAACCTGCCCTCACCTCACCTTCCATTTTTCAGTGTAACCACCTGCAAATCAACTCCTACTCACTTGAAAGAAAAGAGAAAATCGTTTCCAGTCAGAATCACTGCATTTACACTTTTTCAGTTCAGAAAGGTATGTGGGATTTAATCTTCATGTTCTTTGTATAGATTTACAACTATTTGCATTGATGTGCAATTCTTTTCACTTCTCTTCCCCTAATTAATGGACACTAGGTAAAGGGTGTATTGCTTTGGGTTTTTTAATAGCTGTCTAAATATAAGGGAAATATATACTCAAACATGAAAGCTGAGGTCACTTTAAATCAGTAGAAATCATTAAGAATTTTAGCAAGAAATTGAATTAGGGTGTATTACCTTACAAGAAATTCAGAAATATTTGCATGATTTACAGCAATTACAATTATTCTAATTACGAGTGGTAATACTGCTGCTAATAAAAGAATTCATTCAGCTCAAGAGCATGCTCTGACCCTTTAATGACAAACACGCTTTTGGAAGGAAAAGGTGTGGGGGAGTAAAATTGTCAATGTGAGCAGTAATCCTTTAATGGAATTTTGATTCTATTACTCACACAGGTTGTTTGTACTGCCCATGCAATTAATAAAATCCTAAGATGTGTGATGTGAATCATGTCTTTCTGTTTGTCTGCACAATATTTTTCACTTAGTCCCTTCATCTCACCGATACTCTCAGTCCTGCTCTAGAACAAACGAAATTTAATAGCAATACATGTTTCTTGTGTATGCATTTGTGTATATTTGCTAGTAAAGTCCTCAGTGTGAGATGTCAATTCCGCTTAGCCACATAGCAGAGAGTGCATTCTCCAGGTGAGTTCTGCAGAATTTCAGAATTTAAGAATTTAAGTATTTTATTGACTGAACTACATGTACTGTGACTGTACCATCTTTCTGTCTCCCTTCTTCTCAAGATGTGGTGCCTAAAACAGGAACATGTTCCCTTTGGACAAAAAAAGAACAAGAAACTGTGACTCTTCGTCTGTCCCTATTCTAGGAATTGGTGCCCATTTGCTGCACAGCAGAAACAAAACTTCCAGTTTAGTTTTTTCCAAGAGGAATTGGGTTCATATGACACAGCTGCTCTGCCAACACAGCCAACATGTGTTACCTACAGATGGCTGGGGGCTTAATTTCTGAGCAGCAACACTATTTCAGTCCAAAAACTAGTGTTGACTCACCCAGAGGTGTTTGGTTTTGTTAAAAACATAACAAACATCAATATTGCTATCATCACTAGGTATTAAAAGCAGCAAACAGAAGGCTTGACTTGGCAGAAACAAAGAAGTCTAGGAAGTCCAAAATACATCCTCAGAAGTTTAGAAGGGGAAAAAAATTATCATAATTGTGTCATGAAAAGTTTGGTAATATAATTCTAATGGCAGATACCATCATGATGGTTTTCCCTATCTCTTGACAATATTAAAAATGCATCTAGATGTTCAGTATAATAAAAAAGCTATAATCTGTAGCAAGATGGACATTGAGAGCCACAATTGCCAGGTGGCTGGATATGCAGTGTATCAAGTGTGGATGAACAGTGCAAGGGGAGCTCTGGGGCCCCTGGTCAGCCCTGGCTGCAGTGTGAGCACTGGCAGTTGCACAGGGATATGGCAGCCCTGCAGATCCCACCCAGGCCTGGCACAGCTGCTCTCTCTGTCTCTGCTCAATAGTGCCTTAGCATGGCTGGCTTGGTCTATCTCATACAGAGGCCAACAGCAACTAAAACATTAAAAATGAGATCTTGACCTAATTTTTTGTTCTCTGCTTGCTAGAGATGGAAAGACATTGCTGGGCAGCAGTCACCGGAAAACTTCTTTATGTTATTCACTGTGTTGCTACACAATTATCTTGCTGGAAACAGCAGCTATATGAGGGAAGAATATTTGTAGCTGTTCTCCACCCAGACATGCAAATGTACCAACTCAGCTCCAGATACAAATTTGTGGAGAGTGCAGGCTATTGTACCCTTTCCCTCCCTCCTCGTCACCTCATGTGCAGCTGCTGGCAGGTGCTCTGGGCAACTGCTATCTCCATCCCACTCCCCACTCAGTACTGTTGGATGCCTCTTCTCTGCCAGTTGCTACCCCAGACCAGAGTGTAAGGAGATCTCAAAGAGGCATCAGGCAACAGGACAAAAGTTAAGACAACTTGACTTGGATGGGAAATGCTGGGAATTACTGCAAATTTATCAGATCCAAATAGAGCCCAGCCCAGGGTGAACCTTGCATCACACATACACATTCCAAAAATTAATTTAATGAAAACAGCCCACAGTAAATCAAAGTTTGCTAGAAATGACTTTGAGTACCAAAATGTACTGTTATTGATAATAGCACAGAACAAAGTACCTTCAAAATTAACTGTAAGACCTTGCTTATACCAGACACACTTGTAATCCTTTCCAAATTTTCTTTTTTGATTCATATATTTCCTCAGAACTATTCTGGGCAAAGTTTGAACATGGGTGTAGAAGTAGAGCTCAGAGGCTGGGTTTGTTTATTTGTTTTGATTTGGTTTTGTTTGTTTGTTTTTGTTTGGGTTTTTTGGTTTTTTCTTCTCACTAGAGTACTCAAGTCTGATATAACTTTTTTTCCTGAGGGCAAAGTAGTCTTCTGATACCTCGATATTCTGTAATTCACACTGGTTTATTTCCAAAATTTATTTCTGTGCTTGACATTTTGTGATGGAATAATCAATACTAGGAATTATTACTGGAATTAGCATTGATTGTTGGAGTAGTTAATACTAAGGTTCTTTGAATAAAATAAAAATCAGAGTTACTAGAAAATGGTCTTTCAAATATAAATAAAATAAATCTTTGTGCTTTCAAAGTACTACTGTTTTCTAATTTTTATTTTTCTTCTGCCAGGTTTTACTGGAAAGATGTTTTACTCATCCTGGGAAAAATGTCAATGTTTGGTCTAAATACTGTGATATTTTGAAAAGGTGAAGTTTGAAGAAGGCCAAATTATCAGAATTTTCTGATGAGCCTGCCAGTAGCATTTTTGTAATTCTGCTAAGAACATGTGTTAAATGAACTAGTAGTATTCAGCATGTGCATTGCTGCAGCAACCACTGGCCAAGTCAAGAAATCAGGGCACCAAAGGGTTTGTCTATCAAAGGACCTACTCCTGCCTCATCTAGGTAGTTCATAGCCTAAATACACTAGTACATTGCAGTGTCTTACATGAGGCAAAATCATCAACATTTGCTCCTGAGTAGGATTTTTCGGAGCTGGAGCGGTAGTCAGACACAGGAGATGGCAAGCCTCTCACCTTCTCCAGTAGTCATTCCACTTATGCTGCAAAGCATGAGATGGTGTGCTCCCAGTAAACCCTTCTTCTCTAGTTCACCTGCATAAAAAAAGTCATGCTCTTAGTTTCAGTCACGTTTTATACTTAGATACTATTGTGATTTTGCCCGTATTGACCCTTGGAATCTAAGTGTGATAAAAATGAACTGTACAAAATCTAGGTAGTCCTACTCATATGGCAGTCAAGAATAAGACTTTTTCTTTTTCTTTTCCTTTTTCTTTTTCCTTTTTCTTTTTCTTTTTCTTTTTCTTTTCCTTTTTCTTTTTCCTTTTTCTTTTTCTTTTCTTTTTCTTTTTCTTTTTCTTTTTCTTTTTCTTTTTCTTTTTCTTTTCCTTCTTCTCTTTCTTTTTCTTTTTCTTTTCCTTCTTCTCTTTTTTTGGTTAAAAAGGCCACATTTTTCATTGATATGTAGGAGCATTTAAAGCTTCTGTCTTTCCACCCCGATAAGAAAGACACCCCCTCAATATTTCATGTCTCATATATTCATGCAATCCTAGTTGTTTGTGACTGATAGGATTTTATGCTTATTTTAGTTCTCATGTCTTGTTTACATTACAATGCATTAAGCTCACATGGGAATATTCCAGTGGATTTCAACATTCTTCCTTTTATTCAGAAGAGATGAAGAAACTCATCATTTCAGGTTTAAACAAGCTTTGGAACAACTGCAGAGTGAAAATACACAATGTGAACTAACAAAAATTGAGTTACTGTTCATCCAGACAGAATTGGTTTCACAGAGTCAAAGCCATAATGTAGTTTCACCCACTACAAAACAAATGTTGTTTTACTGAGTACTTTCCCTATCAGGACTGTGACTCTTGATGGAGTCAGGGCACCTTTCAGTCTTGATTAAAACCTAAAAATGGTGGAAACTAACTGATTTACTATTGAAAATGTGTTTTATTACTTAATTTGTAATTTCCCATTTGTAATTACCCATTACCCAATTGGTAATTTCATTACCAATCACTGTTAAAAATGTGCATTGTGTTCCTAGTCAAAAGGCATATTTGCACAGAACAGGAGTGTTTGTGTTGAATTTGCTGTATACTGAAACCACATGTATATTCCCAGGGTGCAATTCTTAGCAACTATAAAAAAATGAGATATACAAATTTGGTGTTCCTCCTGTTTAAAACTGTCAGTTGAAGTAATACTCACAAATATTTGCGTAGAGGCACAATAAGAATTCCTTAGCTGGCATCTCACACAGCTTTGCATCTCACCCAAGACTACTGAAGATGGCAGGCTGCTGTTAATGAAGGTTGACTATCTCTAACTGTTCCCAGGGAGGCAAAATGTGTTTGTTTAGAGCAAATACATAACCATTACTCGTACTACAGCAGATTTTGGTTATCTAGAATTGTATGGATGGATCTTTCATTTAAAGTCAAAGAATCAAAACTGTTACCCAAAAAATTCAATGTTGTCCCTTTATATTTTTAAAAAAGTTTAATTCTTTCTTCTTTCCCCATCACAGATGATTCCCACTCTCTACGTGCCAACAATGGCAGCTGGAGCAAGAAACTGGTTTGGAACAACGCTGCTGTCACAAACAAGAATACAGTGGTGTTCTTTGCCAAAGCACCCACCTACAACACTCCTTTTTTCTTTCATAGATCTACTTTTCATTCATGGGAAACCCTGCTCCTCCACACCATGCATTGCTTTGGTGTGCTAGGTTTGAAGAGCAGAATAGTATAAGAGAAGAGTGTTTAGTCAGAGTATGGAAAAACATGAACTAGGCAATTTATCAAGTACATTCCACAGAAAAGCAAGGTATTTTGAAACAAACAAACAAAAAATAAACAATACTTTTTTTTTTTTTTTTTAAAAAAAAGGATGTTTTTTCCCATGCAAGCTTTTCCCTCCAGGAATGTGAAAATTGTACAGATCAGTACATTACACAGGTTGCTACGTGGCAGTAAGCCCTGCCTCCACATCACCAGCAAGGCAGAGAGCCACCTCTGATGAGGAGAAGACTCCAATCTGTGCTGCCAGATCTCTTGCTGAGACCCTACAGGATCCCAAATGGAATGAGTTGCATCAAGAGCCATTGCCTCTCACAGCTGCAAGTTACCACCAGTCTTTATGCAATGCAAGCCAGGGACCCTGGGGCTCCAGCCCTTCCTGAGCATCACTGGAGCATTGCCAGCACTGGGAGGAATGGGCAGCTGCACAGCAGCAGCTGCAACCCAGTTTTAGTTCAGAGAGGGATACAAACTCCTGCTGTGCAGGCAGGAGAGTTGTTGCTTTCCTGAGGAGCAGTTGCCAGAGCACAGCAATATTCACTGCGCTATGCCACTGAGGCATGGGTTTTGAAGACCTCAGAAACCAGCAAGACCTAGGAGCTGGGAGCCTTTTCTTGCCTGGGAAAGGATCAGACCAGCTCCTGCTCCCAGCTCCTGTGGAGTTTGTAGCTCAGCTGCTGCCCTGCTGCTCAAGAGGCAGAAGCAGGCTCTTCTTCAGAGTAGCAGCTTCAGCTCCTCAGTCCTGCTGAGCTCAGCAGTAGCCCAGCTGAGCTCTGAACCATAAGCTGGCTTTGTGGATAGATAAAAATAGTAAGGCATGAATAACATTAGCACTGAAATAAGGGCAACTGTCACATTTCTGTTCTTTTTTTACTGTGAAGCCCTCGCAAGGCTACAAGGGCAGAGGCTAGAAGTCCAAGTGAAAAAACTCTCTTGGCCACAGAACTCCATGGTCCATTTAGGTCTGACTTGTTCCTGGACAAGCTCCTTGGGCATGCAAACTTTCAAGTGGGCTCTCCTAAGGAATAAGGAGGATGCATTACACCATGTAACCTCAACCCACCACTGGGATTGTAGAAAGGAGCTGAACTGGGAATGGAACCTTCTTTTCCATCTCTGATGTTTAAATGTTCCCTGTCATCTCCTAAAACAGCTTATCTGAGCCAAAATGCAGAGAACAGTTTGTGAAATTTTGTCCTTTTGAAATAGAGCCCTGAGCTTTCCTCCTACTCATATCCAAACCTAATCTTATCCCAAGCAACAGCCTCCGCTCCTTTGCAGCCCAGACTCCTTCTCAAGTCTTTCCTTGACATTAAGGGATTTATTGTGGTTGTACCACTGTGCATCTGAAATGGCTGTTGTGTGTTACACTCCTTTGAGGTCACCTGGTAAATGAAAACACAGTGAATGGCATGCTAATATTATTAGTCTATGTCTTGTTCCTCTGCTGAGAAAATTTTCAAAATTAACCCCCTAGAGGTTCTTATTTATCAGCATAACATTTGTTTCATTTACCACTGCATTCCAAATATTGCTTTACCCTGGAGACCTGTTGTGCTAACGCAGAGCTTCAGAGAAAGATTTCTATTCCACATGCCAAATGTTGCTATTATTCCTACTAGAATAATAGGGGAAGGATTTTGTCTCTAGATACACAGACTTTTATAAAGAGGCAATCTATGCTTTTACACAGAGGGTCCCACAAACAACCCTGGATTATTTCTTGAGGTGGTGCTCAGAAGAGAGTTGATTCCAATGCAAGAGGGGTAATTTTCCATCAGTCTCTTCCCAACAATCCCAGTACACTGTTTTGGTAGGAGCCTTGTGTCTGTGGGCAGCCCGCTGATGAGGCAACTTCTTATGAAAAAGAAGTTCCTGTGCTAAGTATTTCTCCAACAGCCATCGAACATGGTATTTCACGGCAAGGAAGGAGAGGTGCATTATCCCTTTTCTTCTGATTACATCACACTCTGTGCCCACTTGAGGTAGGTAATACATTTCTGTCTTCCTATGACATTAAGTGTCTGCTGCATAATTTACAGCACTTTGTTGCTTTAAACATTTGCACCTTAATTGCTGTTAAGCAGCAGATGCTCAATAAATGTTGGTATTACATACGTCCTTGCAGCATCTGTCTTAAATTACATCATCTTTGTAGGTAAACTCATAACATCTTAAAAGAAGCTGATCCCCTGCAGGAAAAGTGACTTAGTGTTCCTATTAATGACTTTTGATCACTCATTGCCTTCCTCATCTGAATTTCAGTCTCACTGACCATAGTTGCCCTGGATGTGCATAGAGACTCAACAAGCCCTATGTAACGCTGTGACATCCCTGTGAAGATGCAGGGGCCTAGACATCCTGCATTGCATCGCTATTGACCTCATGGCAAGTCAAACAGCTAGCCCAAAGCAAGGCAGCAGGCCTAGGATAAAGCCCTGAGGCTCAGGAGAGTGGGCTGATCAAACAAGTTGGTCACCAGGAAAATACCAAGGCCATTTCTGCTTTGTTGGGAGCTGCAACTGCTCCACCAGCTTTCATCTTTGGCTGCCTCCTCCTGTGTTTTCTCTTCCATGGGCAATGTGCTAGAGACTGGGAAGGAAGTGCTAGGAGGGTTCTCGCAGTGCTTCCAGCAGCTACACTACTTAGTGGTAGTTGGCTCTGATTGTTTATGTGCTCATGTACTAAAAGCACAGAATTACCACATGCCCTTTAAAAAAACACACCTGGTGAATGCACAAAAATAGGGATGAACAAAACTGCTGTCTGGTAATGACAGTATGGAAGTAGTGGGTCAAAAAACAGCCAGAAAATTATTTCCCCATTTTCCCTCTAATAAACCGTAATCCTGAGCTGATTTGTTTTTAAGGAGTTCTGGCATTACTCCAAAGGGCTGTATTTTCCAGAGCTATCCATTTCCTCTGGTCTTTTTAACATGTCTGCAGCTGAACTTTTAAGCCAGATCATCCCAATTTGCCAGGCATGAGATTATTGCTGGTGTGCAAAATGAGGAAGAGAATTAAAAATAACCATGCCAGTAACTGTGCAGTCTGCTGGTTTAAGGCTCAGAGGTTTATGTGTCATTTGGAAGTACTTGAGTTCCAGAATAGGCTGTTCAGTAAGTCTCTGTTGTAGGCAGACACACAGTATAGATCTGACTCCTTTGCTTTTCACAGATCAGCTTAGGATATAGAAGCATGAAAAAACACACAGACACTCATTTTAGAACTTTATAGGTCAGTGCTTGGACTGCACCTGATGAAAGCCAGTAGTGTACTTGGGTATACTTAGCTCAGCTTAGCTCAAATTAATTGTATTATGCACGTGTTAGGCTGTATCATATAATGCAGCATAGCACGTGCATGGTCCTCAAAGGCAGAAATGAGTGACTCCAGCCACACAGAAAAGATGCTGATGAAATTTCAAAAATTAGATTTCCTGATGGTTTATTTATTTTTGCAAAAGTGCATTTTTTGAATGCAAGCATTTTTGGATTCTTCCTTTTTATTGCTGAGCAAATGGCCGACATTTAAGTACAGTTCATAAACCTTCTGTACCCACTAATGAGGAAAACATTTGCAACCCTTAGACACAGGCCAGACAAAGAACAGTCACCCAGTAGCCAAAGCTGTTCATGTATCCCAAGACCCTATTATTCCTCACCTCTTTTTCTGGTATACGTGTTTTAATTCCTACATAAAGAAATGGAATTTTCTATAATCTTTCAATGTAAATTTAGTGCAGAAGATTTACTTCACATATCTCTTGTGCTATTGCAAAGAGGTTCTTTAAACTAGTTTTGGACACTTTAAAATACATTAACAATTCATCTCAAAGCATGTGTAATTTAATGTATCATTTTGCATCCAGAGACCAGTAGCTTTTCTCAACATTAAAAGAGTTGCTACAATATAGTCAGCCTGCTGCCAACCCAGCTAAAGAGCTCGTCAATATCTTTTGTTTTTAATTATGCCTACCTAAGGCCTGGGCCTGATGTGCTTTCAGCCCATGGTAACTCTTTAGCAGGCAGTGGTCCTTTAGAGGGGAAATGAGGGATGTTTAGCTGTTAAAAATAGTTTTTAGTGGAGCTGATGTCCTAAATTAGTCCTTTTTACTTAATAATTGCCCCTTCTTTCCTCTTGCAAGCTAACATACATCTTCTTTTGGTTTCTGAGATGTCCAGAGTGTTAAAACTAAACTTCCTCCTTGCCTTGAATAATACAAATGCAGCAGTCACCATTAAACATCTGGCAATTACACCTGAAATATCCACCAAGGATTTGCTATTCTGATTCTAAGGGGAGGGAAAAACCATAATTGTTCAGGTTCATTGTTTCTATCCAACAGACAAAAATACTTCAGTGCTCTTAGGAGAGGACACAGGATTTCACAATCTTTCTGCGTAGATGAATTGACTTCTAATTATTTAGTTTTTATGGGCTTCCCCCAATCCTGTTCCTCCTCACCCTGAGCAGAGTGAACACACATCTTTACAGCCCCTGCATGTTCCAGCCAGCATCCTGGAAGTGGCATTTGCCCAACCTTTTTTCAAAGCCAGGTACTGTAGCTGAGGTGTCCAGACACTGCTGGTGCCAAGGCACTGGCAGCTCTAGCCAGAAAAGCACTCTGGATGGGTGACATACCATCCACATGTGTGGGTTATTTCAAGCAGCTCAGGCAAAAATACATCCATTGTTCAACAGTCCCCAGAACAGCTAATCTTGTTCCTCTATGCCAACAGCTGTCCTATTAATTGTGTATTTTTCATAGACATAGTTCCGCAAATTCCATGTGATACATAAAGATCAGTGAAAGTAAGGTCATTTATAAACACCTCCTTCTTCCTCAGTCTCTCTGCCCCTCTCCCAGAATATGACTGTTGGCAGGGTGAACCCTGCCTGTCATAGACTTTGTCCACTTCATCTAGACCAAACAATAAAGCACTGAAAGTCATGATGACGGTGAACAGTTAAAGGCAAAATAAAAGGGAAAAAATAAAAGAAAAACACCTTTAAGCTTATTGGTACATGTATAGCCCACCCAACATGGACTAGAACCACCAAATACATTTCTGCTACCTAGTTTATAGTTATTGAATGCCCTTTCCTTTATGTACTTGTGTATTTTCCGCAAGGGCTCACCTTCCATTTCATTTAACATAACCCATTGATTTCAAAACTTGATGTATGAAAGGTCTTTCTGGAGCCTCACAATTATAGCAAGTTGTGCAATCTGAGTATCAACCATTTTGATAGAGACTTCCTGCCACACAGCAGGTTTCAGTTCTGCAGGCCTCTGCTGTGCTGAAGTAAATAAAGGACCATGTACCCAAATACACCATTGGCTTTATCTGCCTCTCCCATCTGCAGTCACACTAACTGAGGACTTGGGTTTCTGACAAGACACCGGGACTCTGGCATACCAAAACACAGTGCCTTGCAGGACAGGAAGATTTGGGGGATGTATAATTTCATAACCATCTGGGTGCTGTAATATCTCTGATCATTCATGTCATGGGGAAACACTGAAGAACAAGATAGCATTTGTGTGCTAACCTCCTTTTTTGCTCTTCTACTTTTCTGCTCAGGTACTGTATGTCAAAGTTGCAAAGGGTTGTCATTCATAAGAGTAATCTGGTGCCAATCCTGTAAAAACTTCCTTTTAAAAGATATAAGGTAATTCAGTCTTACAGTTCTTTAACTAAATAGGATTAATTAGCAGGAAGCTGGCTGCTTAATTCACCACTGACCTGTAAAACCTGATAAGAATGAGGTCACTGGACATAATAGAGCTATTTAGGAGCTTAGGTCAAACTCTAATAACAGAAAACTTCATTTAAAGATCAGTCTGATATAATCAAAATCTGGGGTAACAAAATATTACTTATTAAAGAGAGACCTAATCTTTAAAATAGTGCGCTCTGTACACTCAAAAGTGTATTTCTTCCAAAACAAGCAATTGCAACATCTTAGCACAGTGAACACCAGACTTTGACATTCAAACCCATCAAGTTTTATATCCTTTTCCCCAAAATTTGTTACATAAAGCTCACTTTTTGTGACCTTAAGAATTCACAGGATTGTCACATTATGAGAATCCTTTTTTCATATTGCACTCCTTTAAGCATCCCGAGTAATCACCTTGATTAAATGAAGCTTGTCTAAGGATCAGAAAAAATAAACAGTATGCATGTATTTCCATAGTTCCCCAATTTCTATCTAGCTTCTACCTAAGCTTTCACTATTTTTTTCTGACAGTAGTTTTTTGTAAATGACAGTTTCTATTACTAATGCACATCTGTATCTGTATCGTTTTTACCAAAACCTGTTCTGGTTTTCCCCCCGGAATCTCCTATTTCTTCCCCAAAATTCTGTCCTGTCTCTTCTCCACGTTAAGTCAGGAATATCAGGCAGAGTTTCAGTAGATTTACCTACTACAGTGTGCACCATTTTTGAAAGAACTTGGTCCAGAGCCATTTACAGATCAGAAATACCACCTGAAGGCACTCTCAGAAACTAACTAGACCTGTTTAAAAACCTTGCAGTCCAGTAAAAACCAGACACAACATCTGAGGTAAGCAACTGTCAAAAGAAAAATTACTGATTTTGATGTATTAGGCCAAGTTTTGTTCTGATTCCGAAGCAGAGGGAAAAATGGTTACACCTTAGATATCCATCTGGGAACAAAAAGATTTTCCTCTTTAATTTCTCCCCCCCCTTTTATTATTCCCTTCCATCTTCAAAGCTTTCATGTAGTAACTGGCTAGTGTCCCACCTTTGCTTGCCAAGGAAGTTTGAACATATTCCTTCAGATAGCCAAAAATGTTGTTATGGTTTGAAAGAAAACATTTCTTCTACCCAGGAGCTCAGCACACCATGTCCCCATTTCTCCAGCCTGCTGCCAATACTGAAAAGTGAGATTACTTTTCAAGACCACAACTCAATAACGAACAGTTCTGTGTGTCTACTACAAAAGATCAGGAATCCAGACCCACTTTTTTATTTAATATACAGAGCCAGATTCTCAGCTGGTATAAGCTGAAGCCGCTCTACTGGTGAAAGAAAAATATACTGCTTAACACCTGCCAAATTTCTGCTCTGAATATTATGTTTGCAGAGTAAATGGCATAAATCACGGAAACTGTACTTAGTTTTTCCATTTCTAGACATTCTTATTCCAGTTCACCCCGGGAAAACATTGTCCCCTTTAATAAAGTGCTAAAGATTCAATTAAAAAAATGCAGGGCCAAAAGGCTTCCAGAAAACTCAAAATATTTTCTGGCACCATTCATCACAACTACCTCCACAGCCACAGAGACAATGAGATGACTAGTTCCTTTCCTAGAATTTTTCCCTCCTGTCTAGTATTAATATGCCAGAACTGGATGTATGTGTGAAAGGAAGGATGTATGCACAAACACAGTACGCTCCTTCGCTTTACCTAGTGCCGTCTTTCTCTCCAGTATACAGAGCTCAGTCTATTGGAAACCCCATTAGTTCAATCTATTCAAATGGCCAGATGATTTGTCAGTAGAAAAGGAAAACATTTAAACTTTGCCTGCCTGTCATGTTATTTGTAAAAAGTGTTGTACATAGAAAAAAACCCTCCATATGTTGCTAACTTTTATTGAATTAATCAGTCCTCCAGAATACGAGTGTAGAAACTACATTTAAACAGGTAATGTCAAGGGTTATTAGAAATGAAAACTAACATTACTTGTTAGTCTTATATTATAGTTCATATATTGAAGTTCATACCTTTAGGAATCTGCTTCTCATGCAACATTTTGGAGTATGGCTGCAGCTATAAAGAATGCTACTTGGTGGTATATTCTTGATGCTTTGATTCATTTTTTTCTAAAGTAGACATACAACCAGTGTAACATGCACAGTGAGTAAACAAGTACTCCCACACTGCCAGAGAAATAGGGATATGTGCAAAGTCATAGCACAGCTAGTCTACTTTGAACCTCAGATTAAATAAGCATTTTTACCTTCTAACAGATACCTGAGCTGGCAAAATGAGGGGGAAGACAAGGCAAGAGAAATTTTGAGAAAGACAATGAATAGTCCTTCCAGTCACTCCTGCCTGCTTGGGACAGGGGAAGAAGGAAGCCAAGACAGAAAGGGATTATCCTCATGTTGCTACAATCTGTCCATGAACTGAGAAAACTCTTCCAAAAAGCAGTGTGTTGAAATAGATACACTTCCAGGATTTCTAGTTCCTACACTCATACCTCTGTCATCCTAATAAAAAACCCAAACAAACTCTCAGCTACATGAAGTCTTATTGCTCGAGATTAATCCTCCCCTCCATGCTCCAGTTGCTCAGGCTTTAGCTGGAAAAGGTTTAGTAGCCTTAGAGAAAATCCAGGTTATGCCAGTTGCAAAACCAATCCTAGCTGAGGGCCAGGAATTCAGAAGCGCCTGAGTCTGATGACATGCTTAGTGCATGCAGCGTCTCATGTTCAAACTGATTACTTGCCTCCTTCTCACCAGCATGAGCAGGACTCAGACAGCTCAGAGATTTTGTCAGGTGCCAGCAAGTTCATCCATGATGATCTGGGCCTTGAACGCTGAATTTCTGTTGCCCAGGGCAGGATCAGGCCCCAAGCCACAGCCAGGACTGGTAAACTGGATCACCTAATGGGCGATCTCCTGCTGGTGTCACTCAGATTCTTCAGACATTTTCCTTTGCATTCAAACTGTTGTTCAGGCTCTCCAAAAGCATAGGTCCCCACCCTCCCCCAGCATGGCCCATGCCTCAGAGATGCCCTCTCAGTGCCCTGAGAAGAGATATCCCCCCCAAGCTCCTCCTGGACACTGTTAGGGTACATACGTGGTAACTAAATACCCAGTGTCCAAAACCTGGTGGGAAGTTTGGACTTCAATGGTGGTTTAGTTTCAGAGACACACACAGCTGTTTGATGGTCACTTCTTCAGCTCTTTCACATCCATCTCTATTTTTTTACTTCCCTCCTGCCCAGTATATATGACAGTTGTCAGCTCTGTCAGCACCAAGTTTTTATTTTCCCATTTGGTTCTTGCCCCTTGTTAACCAGTTCATCTGCTTTCTTTCTGCCTTTTCTCTACGCTCATGAAATCAGAAACCTGGAAATAACACTTATTTCAAAAGTGGTGGTGGAGCCATCAGCTGAAAGCAGATTTTTTTTCCAAGCCTTGAACATCTGTCAGCAAACACTGTGGGGGAGTACTTGTTAACAGGTTGTGTGGAAAAACACAACAGTGCCTCTCTCCTCTCCCCACAACCTTTCTCGGTTTTGATTCACTGGGACTATCCTTCATCTAAGGCCTACAAAATGGATAAACAGGGGTGAATATCAAATCAAAATGAGAGGGAACATTTTAGGGAGTAGGCTGTACAAGGGACTGCAGGCAAAAACCCCACACTGCTCTGGCTAGCTTAAAGAGCAGAAATCATTGCAGCATGCTGCTGCTGTCAAATCTATAAGACATAACCTCATTTATTACTCATCATGTTGCCACTTATGAGAAAATGAATGAAAATAGTAAAAAAATTTAAGTTTCAAAAGAGAAGTCCTGAAAACAGGTGTGTGATGTACCCCTCTGGGCATGTGCTGGTGACTTGTAGGATCAGTTCTGGCCCAACTAGTATGTGAGAAACCCCAGTGGTGAAAGATCATCAGAATATGCAAACCCTTTTACACATCTGTTGACAGGTGCCAGTTTTACACGAGTCTTTCATTTACTGGCCTTTTTTAATTAGAGATACAAGGTGCAAAGAAATAAGCTGCACAAGTTATTATACCCAGTATACCAATCTCATGAGCAGGAGCAGCTCTGGGTTTTAACCATAAGGTGTTTGACTAAATATAGTTTATCTAACTTCGATGACCTTTCATGAAGGTGGTCTCTGTTCTGCTGCAGCAAAGGAAAAGTAAACATTGTTATTTTATTAAAACCATTTATCTTAGGGTATAAATGACCAATACCCTCCAAGCATCACTTCTTGCACATACATTCTGGGTTTACATTTGCACAGCAAGTGTTTTGATTTAGAAGAGATATTTCCCCAAAATCCAGGACCACTACTCTATCGTAGGTCTACAGAGTACTTCACAGAGTATGCTGCTCCTTCCCACTTACAGATAAGTTGCACAGCACATTGAAACCAGTGTGTGATTTCCACCCACTCAACTGGCTTCAGACCAGGATAACTGCACCTTTGTCTCTTTGACTCCCCAGTGAAATCGGCACTAGCCCTACCCAAATGTGGAAATTGCCTGATACAGGCTGACTGGAATTTGCATGGTCTTGGCTTAGAACAGTTGCCTTTGCCATGCCAATATTCAGCTTGTTCTGTATGCTTAGTTTAGTGGGGGAGTTTGCTGTTGATAGTGTTTTACTGATAAATGTTTGCTGTCATAATTCAAGAACTGGCTTCCTCAGCTATGAAAGGTCTGCACGAAGAGGTCTAGCAGGAATTACTGCTCCTTGGGGATGCAACAAGGCTTGGGACTGTGTGGAGACAGCAATGGGGAAGGAAGGTGGCAGGGAAGGAAGGAGGGATGGCAAGGAGGGACAGAATATTCCTGACCATATTAATTTCACTTCTCACCACTTTGTGGACACTTTTTCTCTAGCTGGAGTTCTGTTGTACCAGTAAGGTCCGCCCATTTGCACTGCTCTCTGTGTCTCAGTGCCAGAGAAGTGCTAGCATTAGTGGATGACGTATTTGTTTTGCATTGTGTGTGCCATAAATAGCACCAAGACATGTTACCATGTTCCAGGACTGATTTTGTCCATTTGCTGTTGCTGTTGTATGAGGCAAAAAATTAAAATAACCATGAGAATGAAGAGCAAGCATATGACCTTTTCACATAGGCTCTGCCTATGTGCCACCTGCTCCCTTTTTCCTGAGCCAGAAAGCAACAAGCTTTGACTGAATTTCTGGTTTTGGTGCCAGATTAGACCTGTAGCACTACTGCCAGTGTCCAGGCTGTGGCCACTCCATCCCAGATGGAAGTTTGAGCACTTCAGCAGCCAGACTCTGGAGCAGCATGAGCACCTTTGTGCTCTCATCTCTGAACAGCACAGTGTTGGTAACTTTTATGTCTTTTCCATTGACTTTCCATATGTGATGGAGCAGACTCAAATGCAGACTCTATTTCCCAGCCAGGTCCTTGGCCCTGTGAGATGCATATATATANTACTGCCAGTGTCCAGGCTGTGGCCACTCCATCCCAGATGGAAGTTTGAGCACTTCAGCAGCCAGACTCTGGAGCAGCATGAGCACCTTTGTGCTCTCATCTCTGAACAGCACAGTGTTGGTAACTTTTATGTCAAGGTAACACTTGGTTCCAGGTGAGCAGTCCTTCAGCCTCGGGGTAGAGTTGTCCTTGTTGGAAGTGTTCCTAATGAGAGTGAGCAAAGCCCTCTTTTTACACCTGTGTTTTCTCAGTGGGCAGAACAGAAAATGCAGCTCTGATTTTTTTTCCCCCCAAAGTCTTAATGCCAAATTAAATTCTAGAAAATGTTAAATTTGAAAGACTCTGAAAGGTTAACAAAGCTGCTGTCTCCCTTCTTCTCTTTGCCTCCAGAAAGGTGATACCCAAATTTTTTCATTGGATGCCAGAATCAGTTTTTTTCAGCAGAAATCCTTTGACTGACTGAAATATGCAACATCAGACAGTTTTCTGCCTGAGAAAAAGTGAATCATTGCTGCTTTTATTGCTCATTCTGTTTATTAAAACTGCTGGGCCAAGATTTATTTTTAATGAATTCTGATTAGTCACAGCCAGTGATTTCACAATTCATGTTAGTAATGTAGGCATTTGTTGCACTGAAAACAGCTCATTTGCTTATTTTCTGGAAAACTTTTTTTTCATCTGACTTGAAATTGGTCACACAGACCTCTCTGGGATTTTCCAGGCTAAGTATATTTGTTCCCATGGGTAGAGGCCATATGTCAAAACCTTTTATTGTCACCAAAGAAAAAGACAACTCACTTTTATTCTAAGTCCTTTCCTTTTTTTTTTTTTTTTTATGTTTACGGTGCTTTGACATCCTGCCTCACCAAACTGTACTTCATCTTTGTGTTTTCTCCAATATGACTGTGTGTATAAGGCTAACCACATACTTTACAGATGGGAAAAGATAACATATAAATTAAACTGTATGCCAAAACAGAGACAGTTATAATGAAGGTTGTAGAATAATGTAGCTGCATTGTATCTTCTTTAAAAAAAAAATAAAAATTGAGAAATGCAGTAGAAATCAATGTGTTTAGGCTTTAACCAAAAAAAAAGAAAAGCTAAAATTCTGTAGAGTTTTTTTTGTGAAACTGGAGCTTTTGGACTGGCTGTTAGGATGGTAAGGCTGCACAGCAGTGCTGGGCTGACATGAGTCCAGTGCCTGGCCAGCAGTACTGCAGCCAGTTCCTTTGCTTCCTGCCTATGTTCCTGAGGACCCAGGAGAATGAACCCACTCACTCCAAAGGGCTGTTTACTTTAATTTTCTGAAACAGTTTTAAAGCAGCTGCTGGAAGATGATTAAACAAAGTATTACCAAAATGATTTCAGATGAGGCAAGGATCACACTATGTGGTGCTGGCACCAGATGCCCATTTGGGTCATGGCTACAGGTACTGATGAAGCAGCAGTGATGGTCCCCAGCTCAATATGGGTGTCCAATTGCAGGGCTTTGCTCACAGCTCAGGTAGCCCAATCTCAGTACTCTCCCAGACAGCTATCAAAGAGTTTGTTTCTTATTTGTTTCTTTTTAAAGAAACAAATTATACTAAAACTCTGCACAAAACACGGCTTTAAGAGGGGGATCTTGCCAACCCCCCACTATTTCCTTCCCTTTGCCTCCTCCTGGTATGGTGCAGCCTCATCTTACATGGGAAACCATGGCAATTGGATCATTCAATGCAACAATGCTGTATTAGTCCTGTTTACTGTCTCACTGTCTGTGCTAAGGTTGTCTCCATTGCCAACAGCAGCAGTATCTAATGGTATAACAAAAGCAGACAAGATTGACACGTGGATAATTCATCTCTTTGTCTACTCAGAGGATGGGTTGTAGCCAAGATACAAATTTGGAGGATGTTGGAAGTTTAAATTCCTCTGCTTCCACTGTTCAGTCAAATACCTGTTTGCATCCCCGTACACTTCAGCATTAGTAATGTTGACCAGTTAGTAGCGTTGGTATCCACTAGTAATTTAAGTAAACTCTAAGAGAATGCAGTCCCAGCTTCCCTGTGAGGAGCCTGGCTTAGTCTAGGCTTCAAGCAGTGAATTGTCCCCTCTGTACCTGGGAATGTGGGCAGGAGCGATGTTCAGAGCAGACTGGAATTTCCAGCTTGCCTCTGAACTATGGTCGAGGTTCTTTGTTATTGGGCTGGGTTGCACTCCACCTTCAACATCTGACCATCATCACCCTGAGATGAGCAGAAACGTGGGCTCTCATGGTGAAGTCCAAGTGTTTGTCATTTCTAGCTTGTGATTTGGGCTTTGTGCTAGTTTACATTTTTCTAGTACTATCAGAACAGTTGGTTCATGCAACATTACGGTGAAAAGAAAATAAAACTTACAGAAATATTAAAATATCATTTAACATAAATATTTGTATACCAGAAACTTGTTAAATAGATAGATCCATCTATCTAAAGCACTATTATTTGCTTATACATAGTAGTACTCTAATGCATGGCCATGCTTGTACTACAGAGAATAATGGCTCTATTTTCAGACACAAAATCAGAGACACTCCTCTGTTTTGCTTTTTAACATCAGTGCGTAAGAAGTTCACTTGATATGGAAATACCCAGACTCAGATAAGTTCTGATTCATTCTTGCTTTGCTTTCACAAAACATAATTAACAGATACAGATTTTTCAGTCTTTGTTTTCTAAGACATTTCATGTTGACTCTCAAGGAAAACTCCACATGTTTCTATTTTTAGAGTTCTTTTCAGAGAAAGGTTTACTTTTAAAAATATTAAAATGTATAGTATAAATTTTAGCATAAGAAGTTGCTGTGGGTCATAGATCTACAGCTGTAGCCACAGTGTAACCAAGATGACCAAGGACAAAAAAGAGGACAACTGTTTCTGCTCAGTGGGATTCCAGGACTGACACTACACCAGCACTCTGACAAAGCAACATGTGACCATTGCCATTTTAGGCACTCCTTTTCTCTGACAATAGCCTATTAAATTCTAACGGTGTAGAGTGGCTGAGAAGGAGCAACGCAAACTGAATTGTTTCTGACGCACATGCAGATTGTCATTGACGAGTTAAGGGATAGCCCTCCTAAACCTCTTCTCACGTGGATAAGTCCCTCCTCACTTGGGTAATCCCATTAACTTCCTCAAAGAGCTGTATTCCCAGACAGTCAAAGAACCCAGAACGTTTGTACCTATGGTTATTTTTCAAATTGGGAAATGGAGAAAGATTATATGATTTTTTAGGGAATACGGGTTGTCAGGTAGAGAACAGCCTCCTGTATTGGAAATTTGGACTTTGACAGTTCTCTCAAAGCTAATGGTGGCTTTGTTTGACCTGAACTAAGCCCTGTTTGGCAAATACTGTCTCTGACTCAGTGAGAGAAAGGTCAGAAATGAGGAAACACCTTGTGCCATGAGAGTCTCATCAGTTTTTTATGGCAAAATTCATAGTTCTCTATTGTCTGAGATAGATGTAACTTTTAGCCAAGCCAGAAACCTCAGTTCTCACTCAGATGCTCAGCATTATTTAGAGAACAGAAAAAGATCTCATAAACTTTTCAACAAAACCCAGCTGAATTTTAAATATGTAACAAACCAGCAGAGTTCTGGGTGGTTTGGAAAGTAACAACCTCAAAACAGGAAGTGTTTTATATGAAACCTGCAGATCTGTTTTAAAAGAAACATTGCAATAAATTCAACACTGAAGATGTTGGGCAACTTAATAGACTTAACTTCCTCCTCCATCGAATAAGCTGCTTATATGGGACAATTAGTCTGAGACTCTGCAAACAAAACTAAAAGAAATTACTTTCTCCTTTCCCTGTTTTTTTTTTTAAACATTTTTTCTGACTTTTACAGAAGTCTGTAGGAGTACACAACTGTTTAAATGCTTCCCATTGCCTTTTTGTCTTCCCTTTTGTAAATTGGTTTGTTGCTTTGTTATTTGCCTCAATATCACAAGGACCTTAATTAAGGCTTTAGGCTTCCCTGCTCACAAAGTTTAACAAACAAGCATACAGACTAGAAGCTCATTAGCCCAAAGGGGCACATTTTACTATTCAGAGCCAAGTTTCAGGCTGATCCATTGTGAAAACACTAGCATAAAAAGAGCAGTTTCGCAATGGAAATCTGAACACTTGGCCCTTTTTCTATATACTACAATGATAACTTAGTATCTTATTCCTTCTCACCTTCAGTCTTAACTTATTTTTACAACAATTAGACAAGCTGTATGACTGCAAAGCAATAAACATAATTTATTAGTGGTTTGATCCCAGAAACATCTTTCAAACAAAACTCTTACTGTTCCACGTAAGATTTTGTCAAGCAAGGATTCAGGACAGAGTGTGTGGATCTTCTCAGAATGCAAGGCTGTGGTGAGCAGTCTTCATAGGCTAAGTGGTGATCACCAACAGAGCTGGCTGCTGATGAGCTCAGTAAAGGGTGTCTCATCATTAGCCATACGCCCCACTTTCAAAGAGAAAGGAAGCTCCAAGGTGGCATTTATGGGCATAAAAATGAGGAGAAAAAAACACCTGGACCAGGATAATAGACTAACACCAGGAGCTCTGAATTTCAGTGCTGGAGACCGTAAGTTCCTGCTCCTCATCAGGCAGAGAAGAGGCTTTAGTGTGACTTCATATATCCTATGCAAGCCAAAAGCTCTGGTTATTAACGAGTTTTTTCCTTAACAAATTACTTAAACCTCTTTCATCCTAATGTGAAAAGGGCCTATGGTGTTGTCATGCACTGGACACAACATGTCTTCAGTCTGTGGTTTAGTTGCCTCTTGTGTGAGCAAAGCAGCAAAAAAGTTTTGAGGTGAGTCAGTGACTTCCTTTTTCAATGGCCTTTTGGTACCTTCAAGGCACCATTTCTCCATCCTTTTCCCCTTGGCATAACAATGCAGTTTGGAATCCATATCAAAGGGGTTGGGTATCTGAAATTGTTTTGATTTGCAGAAGTATATTGACAGCGTAGAAATGAGAACTGAGAGATAATTCAGTCAATAGTTATTCACACATTTCAGTAAGCACACAAATATTTTGACTGCGGTTGGCATCATTTCTTTTGGAACAGATAGGCAATATCGGTGTGCAGAACAGCAGTGCCCCTTCACAAGTGATTTTTGCTGCCATAAATTAACTCCCTTTTTCCTTTCTCCACTACAAATATTATTCTGTGATTAATCAGTGATTCTAGAAAGCCCAACAGATAATTCCACTTGACAAATAACTCCAAGAAAGCTTGACAAAACTATCATGATTTTCCCTCACGGAATGACATGACAGTTTAGCTGTGATGTTTCTGAATCAGTGTTTAAGTGTTTGGGTTATGAGTTGTGCAACAAATGGCCAAAAGAAGAAGTTTCAGTGGGCTATTGATTGTTTGAGCTGAACATGCAGTACGTTAGAAAGACAATGGACCCAAGAGGCCTTTCTGAATATTTGCTTGACACCAATAGATAAGGAATGCTGGGAATATAAGGCACCAGGTCATCTCTGAAATGACACAACAGAACAGCCTCAAGCTGAAAAGAGTTTTACCATTCCCAAATGAATTTCTACAGTTCAGCATGCTGTCCTCCAAACCTGCCTTGTCAGGTAAGACAGGGATATAAAGTGTGCCACAGACGCAGGCCAGAGAAAATAACCTAAAAATAACCAGCTGTCTTTTCTTGTACGCATGTCCAGTGGCACTTAAAGAGATCCTTGAGAAACGAAAGCACAGAGTGGCAGCCTCCTCTGCTTTGGTGTGGGGAAGCCCTAGGCAGCTTCTGTTTCCACTCCCTATTTTACTTGTGGAAAAGCCAGAAAGGCTGGAGCTAGAGATTGTTGTCTCACCCTGCACAGAGACACGAACAGAGGATGCAGTGCAGCTGCCGATGTGCAAATAGATGATGGGCAAGAAAATATTACTCTTTGCTTAGTTTGCCTTTCAGCCAGAGAGCTGATCATGTTGTCCTGGCTGTTCACTAAGCATGGACACTTAGATCTAGACAGAGGGAGAATTACTTAACCTGTAAAAACTCGGTGCAGGACCTTCCTTGGTCTTAATCCTTGTCCCGGTTTTTGAAACAACTCATCCTTTCTTCATTGGTTTTCTGTACTTAATTATAGGTTTTCTCATTCCACTTAGGATAATTCTGTTTAAATATTAATTTTATTAAGTTTATTTTACTGATATACGTTATACAGTATGTCAGATACCTGGAAGGAGTATCATACAAAATAAACCCCAGTAAAATATTTTTAAAGGGTGATTAAACTCCTTCTCTATCTGCTGAGCTTTAGCAATCAAATGAGCGTAATTCACTACATCTGCACTCAGAGTACTCAAAGCAATTTGTGAATAAGTAGATTCCTCTTTCTTTACAATATGATGACCCAGGAAATTGAATTTAATGGAAATTGCTCTGTCGAAGATGTATTATACCCCTTGAAGTTTTCTTGGCAGTGCTGTCACCACAAAGTTCTACTAGCAGAATTTTGCGACTGGGCCTGAGCTACATCACTAGCTGGAAGACAGTGTCAAAAACAAGGTTAAAGGTCATCATGGCATTTCAGCTATTTACTAGCACTTAATATAGACATAAACTTATAGTACCTGGACAGTCAATCTCTGCAAATTCTGAAGCAATCACTGAATACTCAGAATAAGCCACAATTACATTGTCTGAACTCTTTAGTCAGTGAGTAAAACCCAGTTGAGGTTGAGAAATTTAAAGTCTGGCACCTCTGGGAGAAGGTACATGATGATGCCTGGGTACAAATTTGGAAGCTAATTCACAAGCTGCAGTTTCAAACCAGTGAAATCGTAACTGAGAGGAATTTCTGCAGTCAACAGCAGGAACTGCCACACTCACACACAGGGAGAGGAAAGGAAGAGTAAGGAAGCACCTCCTTCAAGAGGAGGATATTTAGGCCAGTAGTCATCCACTTAATGTTGCAGACTTAAGAAAACAAAAAAAAGAAGAAAATGTGTTTCTTCTTTCTGTTTGTAAAACATGTACATACAAAACGGTTGTCTGGACATCACAACTAATAGACACTAGCTAATGAAAATCTGCCCAGTATGAAGAGCCAAGACACCTCTAACTTCTGAAAGTCCCTCATTTATCCCAGTTTATGCCCTGTGACAAAACACAGAATGTAAGGAAATCTGTCAGGGTTTTTTGAAATTACTGTTGGATCCAGATGCACAATCTGAGCCCCTTATTGAGGGTCTTGTGTGGGTGATTGGTCCTTCCTGAAAAGAAACTATCTTTCAAGTGGCCCAAGCTGAACACCAAACACCACTGATCAGTTCTAAATTATAATGCAAACATGTAAACCAGACACATGCACAGATGGCTACATATATGTGTGCATGTCCCATTCTTGGAGTGAATTTGTAATGTGTTCATATAGAGTCACTTGGTCATGTGAGAGACTTATAATAAGACTTATTATTTAAATGAAGTACGAAGTACACAAACACTGTCAACTAATTCTGAGCAGCTACAGTATTGGCTAAAACAATTGTTTGAGGATTAGAAGGATTAGTTGTCGAGATTCAGTACAAACAGATCACAACAACAATGCAATTGCTTGGAGGGCTTTGCTTCAGCACACACACTGTGGCTGCAAAATGCACACAGATCGTGAGGTCTGGAATATCCATTCAGAGGCAATGGCAATCAATGGCTGGATGCTGGATTTCTCTTCTAACTGAAGTCCAGTATTTTGAGTAAGGGAGATTCACCTCCTTACATTTATTTCATTATTTCTCGAGCTGGTCTTCACCCTGGAAGACAACATGCCAGTGAACCTGTACTAGAGATATGTTCAGCCATATCTATTCCACTTAAACCTCATTATGTGCAAGGCTTCAGGCTGGACAGTGAGCCAGTGTCCAGCTGTAAAGAGCAACGCTCGGCTCATGTCACATAAACAACAAGCAGGGATTGCCTTGGAGGTGACCTAAGAACTCTCTAGATCTGTTCACATACATGCGCTTTTTTGAAACAAAGTTAAATCCTTGGAGACAAAGTGTCTGTGTACAGAAAGGGTCTCTTTCTTATTTGATCTTACAAGATGTGAGTTATGGTTAACAAATGCAAACAACCCACTTTTTGTTAGCTTTAGCCTGTCTGAAATACTTGGAGCCTGGCTGTTTTTGGCATAGACCTGTGGTGCAGCATTGCATGGGAGAAGAGCCTGAGTCCAATAGGTCTTGTAGGAGTTCATTTCCTACATGAAGAGCACATACAACAAAGTGCAGAGGACTGCAGCTACTTACATACAATCTTATTGAGCTCTGAGGCGCAGCCATTTCCAATGAAATACCAGTGTTTGTGTTCTCAGCAGGCAGAAAGTAACTCCATTTCTTTTTAGTACTTTGTGAAAGTTATGGAGAGGTTTCTTGGTTTTGGATTTGCTTTTAAAAGCTGTTTGGTCTCCACTGTTTGTGCCTGTCCAGTTAGATTATCTTTTATTGCGTAAGGGTACATAAAAATTTGAAAAACAAACAGAAATTCAGTTATTAGTACAGTAAGAAAAAAGAAAGCAACACAGATCCTGGATGTGTTAAGCATCTCTTTCATCAGTCCACCCTCTTGTGTTGGACTGGGACCAATGAAATAACATGGAACATCAATCTTTTTCAAAAAACAATGTAATTCTTGCAATGTCTAGCTCGCTTGTGGGATTTGAGACTGTTTACTACAGTTTCTGAATCGTTAAGAAAATGTTTATGCAAATGAAAATATTTATCTAGGTTACTGCTGTCAAGTACCCACTGAGAAACATTTTGCATTTATAGATGACCTTAAGCAACAATAGCAGAAGAAATTACTAGCAGCCAACATTTGGGATAGGCATGAAATCCTACATAAATCTAAAAAACAATAGTCCAGAGTCTGCTGATAGGGACCACCTGGTGCTCCTTGTTACGCAGCTTTAATTCCCATTAGAAACATAGAATTTTGCCTTTGGATTATGATGTTCAACCACAGAAACTAAACTACAGCCACTTTTCTGACAAAGAGCAATGCTATTTCATGTTGTCAGTGACAAGTTTTACAGAAAATTATTATCTCTCGTTTTAGGCACAGGTGAGGGCTTTTTTTAAGATTTCAATATATCAGAATAATCCAATACTATCACCAAAATAAATTGATATCAGCTTACCTTCTGTGGACTTCTATAATATTGTAGAGCTGGACGTCATTTGACATAAAGTCATGACTCTATTTAGACCAAGGGATGCAGTTTCATTAGCCTTATAAAAGGATTTGCCTGGATGAAAAGGATAAAGACAATTAATCCAAGCATTTTAAGTGGGTTAGTAAAACTTTTTTAAGACAGTGAGCAGACACTAATGATAAGAATTAAAGCAGTCCTTACTAAATTTAATTTGTTTCACTTTCAACTGAGTTTTCAACTGATGATAAAGCAGAACTTGTTTCCCTTTTGAAAAACTTAAGGAGAGTTTGAGTCTAGTTATAGGCAGGCAGTGGGTTAAGGCTGGCATCCACTTCTGACATATGCTTTCTGGCCGAAACAGTGAAAGGACATGTAGGGAAATTATGTATATACCTTTGTCTATCAGGTGGACATACAATTACCATGAGTCTACTTGAGAAATGGAGATGTTGGTTTTTTTGTTCTTCAGTACAGAATAGATTATAGTTTCAAGTTGGTGATTGGGGAGCTCAAAGCAGCTCCTGAACAAGTAAGAGAAGAGAAGAAAGTATGGAAGCACACCTACAAGCCCATATGCATCCTTCCAGCACAGAACTGCTCTCCCCAGTCCATTGTGCAGGATACTATTCTCCTTTCCTCAAGGACCACTGGAGAGCCAAATGTGCATTTGTATGTATTCAGGACTGGCCCGTGCAGACTTTGCCTCCACCACCTCATGCTTCTCTGCCACCACTGCCAGCACAACTACTTGTGCGGCTGCCCAGATGGGCTGGTTGGCCAAACCAGTCAGGATAACCTAGACAAAAAAAACAAAGCATATTTTTTCTCAGGCCAGTCTGTTCTTCAGCCCACAGTGGACAATCCCAAAACAGACTCCTGGCACTGTGGGCCAATGGGAGACAGGAGAAGAAGAGTGGTAGCAGAAAGTGTTGGCAGCTGCCTAGGTGGCAGGGCCCAGCATCAGGAATCTTTTCACACCAATGTAATTCTGTTTTCATCCCTGTGCACCAATTTATAATCTCTCACGTCACCACACTCTTCCAAGTTTGCCTGACACCATAGATGTCTTTATTATCCGTATGTGTTTGCACAAAGTCATCACCTCTAATTGTCATGTGGCTCCTCTATCATAAAATCATAGAATCATAATGGTTGGAAAAGATCTCCCAGATCATTGAGTCCAACCTTTGGCTGAGCACCCCCACGAAAACTAAACCATAACACTAAGAGTCTCATCCAATCATTTCTTTAACTTTTCCAGGGATGGTGACACCATTTACCTGGGTAGACTGTTCCAATGCTTAACTACCCTTTCAGTGAAGAAATTTTTCCTGATGTCCAGCGTGAGCTTTCCCTGGCACAGCTTGAGGCAATTTCCTTTTGCTCTGCCACTAGTTGCCTTGGACAAGAGGCCAACCCCCCCTTGGCTTCCTTTCATGTAGTTGTAGAGGGTGANAGCACCCCCACGAAAACTAAACCATAACACTAAGAGTCTCATCCAATCATTTCTTTAACTTTTCCAGGGATGGTGACACCATTTACCTGGGTAGACTGTTCCAATGCTTAACTACCCTTTCAGTGAAGAAATTTTTCCTGATGTCCAGCGTGAGCTTTCCCTGGCACAGCTTGAGGCAATTTCCTTTTGTTCTGCCACTAATTGCCTGGGACAAGAGGCCAACCCCCCCTTGGCTTCCTTTCATGTAGTTGTAGAGGGTGATAAGGTCTATCCTGAGCCTCTTTTTCTCCAGGCTAAACACTTCCAGCTCCCTCAGCTGCTCCTCATCTGACATACTCTCTAGACCCTTCCTCATCTCCATTGCCCTTCTCTGGATGTGCTCCACTGCCTCAATGTCTTTCTAGAAGTGAAACTGAACACGAATTTTGAGATGTTGCCTCACCAGTGCTGAGTACAAGGGGAAGATCAGATCCCTAGTCCTGCTGGCCACACTATTTTTGATACAGGCCAGGATGCCATTGGCCTTCTTGGTCATTTAAAGTACTTATGCATACATTGCCTTTGGCTAACAATTTTCCTGCCAAGATGATTCATCCCAAAAGCATCTCCCACAGCTCTTATGCCAACATGAGAGAGAGACAGGTCACCTTGATCTGTGGAGCACTGTACTGTCCAGGCACTTCTTCATCACCTGCCTGGCAGTGTCTCCTACCCTGTCTTGTGGCAGGCAGGTGACAGTGGCTGCAGTCTTGGTAGTCTCAGGGTCTGTCTTACAGTGTCTTTACTGCCCAGAATAAGCTGTAATGTGTGCTGACAGACCAGTTGCAGCTTTGGTCTCAGTTATTCTGGTACAGCTTGTTACAGATGTTAGATCATTGACTGTATTGTTGCATCTAGTCAAATGACTAGACTGTAGGGAAAAGAGTGCTAAAGGCCAGAAAACAGTTTCTACTCACAGCCAACTGCAAACTAATTTTTTTTTTCACAAAAGAAGCATTTTATACACGCGTGTGTTTTCACGAATACATGCACTACATATATATACATGTATATAT
>VYXB01007515.1:8714-56450 GCA_013397135.1 Pachyramphus minor
GAAGGGAAGGGGTAGGAAGAGAAAGGGGAGGAAAAAGGAAAGGGGGAAGGGAAGGGGTAGGAAGAGAAAGGGGGGAAAGGAAAGGGAAGGAAAGGGAAAGAGAGGGGAAGGGGGGAAAGGAAAGGGAAGGAAAGGGAAAGAGAGGGGAAGGGGGGAAAGGAAAGGGAAGGAAAGGGAAAGAGAGGGGAAGGGGGGAAAGGAAAGGGAAGGAAAGGGAAAGAGAGGGGAAGGGGGGAAAGGAAAGGGAAGGAAAGGGAAAGAGAGGGGAAGGGGGGAAAGGAAAGGGAAGGAAAGGGAAAGAGAGGGGAAGGGGGGAAAGGAAAGGGAGGGAAAGGGAAAGAAAGGAGGGGAAAGGAAAAGATGTGGGGAAAGAAAAAAATCAGACAAAAAGGAAAACTAGAAAAGATAAAAGGTGGAAGAGGGAAAAAAATAGAGGAGGAAAACAGGGAGGGAAAAGAGAGAATAAGGAAAGGAAAAGGATTCCCTGACTCCACAATGCCAGCAGCGTGGGAGAACAGAGCTATGCAGGAAATTGATTTTATGACAAAAGTGAAAAATCAGGTGAAAAATTGTTTGAGTCAAATTAAATATTTTGTTCAACCAGAAAATAAAGGTTTTGTTTCATTGTCAGGTGTTCTCTGTTTCAGGTAGTGGATTTCTTTAACCTTAATAACCACAGTTGGTTACATTTAGCAAAAAAAAACCCACAAAAACCAAAACAGTAATTGAAACAAAAATACAAATATTTCTCTGGAAAATGAAACAAGTTTTTCTAAGGTTTTTCCTTTCTCTGACCCAAAATTGGTTGCCTGAGCTTAGTTCAGCAATAATTCTAGTTGACCCAGACTTCCCTTTTCCAGGGAAGTTAATATTACCATGAAAACCTGTGATGGGATAGGTGGAATTTTTTAAGCACAACCATGAGCATGCAAAGACATGGAGGGAATTGGGGAGGGGTTTTCAACTATTTTTCATGGTTTTTTCAGGTTTTTGGGTGGGTTTCTTTTAAAGTCACACTCTGAGTGTGCTGGGAAGTATTTTAACCACATGTGGACATCAGTGATCTTTAATGCCCCCCTTAAAAGGGATCAACCAAGGCCAGGTTGGACGGGGCTTGGAGCAACCTGGTCCAGTGGAAGGTGACCCCACCCATTGCAGGGGGTGGAATGAGATGAGCTTTGAGGTCCCTTCCAACCCAAACCGTTCTGGGATCAGGAAATCTGAGGCTGAGGGGTGTTGCCCACCCCCAAATCAATGGAGTGGAGAGACCAGGACCAGCAGCACTGTGGGATTCTAACAGGAAAAGCTGCCCAGTGCTGATGACTCCACAAGGGGTGGTTGGACTTTGTCCTTCATTCTCACTCCTGGCGCCAAAAAGTCAATGTGAGCTGGGAAAAATGGAGCTTTCCTAAGGACAGTGGGGTCCACATCCCTGTGACTGTGTCCAAGAGATGCTGGCTCTCCACAGAACCTCCTCTCCCCTCAGGGACGCGGAGAAGGGACCCGTTAATCACGGGAGCATCCCGGTGGTGACAAACCCCTCGTGTCACCTCCACCACAGCCCAACCTCCACAGCCCATTTCACCACTGCTCTCTCCACCCAAGCAGTCTGAGACCCTGTGAGTGCATCATGATTTCTGCTCTGCTAAGAACCGGTGTGAGAACATGGATTCATTTCACGTGCCGTGAGCAGCCTCCTGATTGCAGAACCTGGAGCGCCGGGAGCCCCCGACCTACGCACACAACATTCCCAGGCGGCTCTTCCCACAGCCCTTTTGGGTGCTGGGGAGTCTGAATCCCTCCACAGCTTCACCTCTTCCCGTGAAACATCGCAGAAATCTGCCTTTTTTTTTTATTTTATTTAATTCTCCTCCTCCCCTGCCGCTTGCAAGACGGTCTTTATTTATATAATACGCTTCACATCCAAGACATCGCTGAGAGCTCTACACAAATATTAATTACCAAGCCCTAGGTGGTAAATTATAAATATCCGTTCTCTCCAGATTAAAAAAAAAAAACAAAAAACCAGCATTTAATAATAATAATGTAAAAGACTGCACTGTGGCATATAAAGTGCTACATGAAGGAGCACTCCTTTGCTCCAGGGCTGCAATGAAACACAGCAGACCCCAGAGAAGTTAAAATAGAGGATGACCAAGGGGCAGGCCCACCAAGCTGGTGATGGACATGCAGCTGGGCATTTGCAGCCTTGGAAAAACAGCAAGAGGAACAGGGAATTCAGTGCAGATAATGATGGGTGGGAGCAACCACTGGCAAACATCTGGCGGAGGGGGTTTGCAGCCCCTGAGCACTTCTCCTCTGCCTGGCCTTTATCCACCAGCTGGAAAACGCTTCCTTGTGCCATCTCTGCACATCCCATCTCTTTAGGCAAAGCAGGGCACCATCTCTCTGCTTGTCTAACACTGATTATACCCAGCAGGATTTCTGTGCTACACGAGGTGTCAGAGTCCCGACAACGCGATGATGGACTCTCCGGTCCAAGGCCAGGTGTAATAAGGCAGCAGCTGCTTTTCCACTCTGCTCTGGGATCTCTCGTCCTTGCAGAGCACATTTTGGGGGCGTATTTGACACTCCTTCCCCCAGCAAAAGCTGCCACAGCTGACAGCAATGAGCAGGCTCGGCAGAGGTGAGACCCTGGAGCGATAAGAGGGCTGGGGTTGGCTCTGCTTGGCAGAGGAATGAGACAGTTCCCAGTCCAAACACAGAATCAGGGAATATCCTGAGTTGGGACCCACAAGGATCATCGAGGCAACTCCTGGCCCTGCACAGGACACCCCAACAATCCCACCATGTGCCTGAATGCATTGTCCAAACCCTCCTGGAGCTCTGGCAGCCTTGGGGCTGTGCCCACTGCCCTGGGGAGCCTGGGCAGTGCCAACCACCCTCTGGGGGAAGAACCTTTTCCTGAGATCCAACCCAAATATCCCCTGACGCAGCAAAACCACAACCAAGCAAAACCCAGTGCACACCCAAACTCTGAATCCTGCTGGTTACCCTGCTGTGACAGTGCAGGACCACTACCATAGAAAGCAGATGATATATAATATATATATATATATATATATATATATATCTCCACTTTCAACAAGATAAGGAGGAAGAGGCAAAGGTTCCTCCTCTCACTGTTCTGTCTCCTACCACAGTGCACATCAGGCCATGCTGATACTGCCAAATCCCAAACATCTCCATTCTCCCCAGCAGCTCTTGTGGGCCTTCCAAGAATCACCAGATCTCTCCCAGCACTAAAAAAACTCTCCAGGCACAGTTCACCTCCCAAATCCCAGAACAGGAGCAGTTTGCTGCAATTCCTACCTCTCTGCCTCCTACCCAGCCCTGCTCAGCTTCGGGTTGAGTGCTCAAATAACTACATCACCTCCGAGCTGTGGATGGCAAACAGGGTAAATCATTTAGGGCTTGGAAATTTTTTATTTACGAATATTTTTTGCTCTTTAATTTTGATTTTCCTCATTGCTGCCTGCTGACCTTCCCTTTTTCTTCTTATAGACCAGAGCAATCACCAAAAAGGACAAAACCCCAGCTTCCCAGAGTGGGAAAGGCAGGCAATCAGAGCCAGGGGAAAGGACACGCTGGGAAGCCAATGAAGATGGGAAATAACATTTACCAACCTGGGGCTCAGCAGGCCCAGGGTACTTTGCCTGGCTGTTTGAACAGTGTGTGCTCCTCTTTCCCTTTGAGTGCAGTGAGCAGCTGGTCTCTAAGTCAGGGGACCTGAGGATAAGAGCTCTGGGATGATCACTGGAGCAGCCTCACAGTGCTTCCGTGTGCTTTCTGCTTGCATGGCTGGCAAAGTCCCTGCAGTCAAATTTATACACAGGGGGTGTTAAATGCTCTGCAAGGGGCAGGCAGGAGGCTGGACACAGCACTCTCCTCCTGCTGCCCTCATTTCCCACAAAATACGCAGCAGAAATAGGCAGTGGCTCCGTTTGCCACCTAATTTCAAAGGCTGGTGCCTCCAGCTGCCTCTCCAAACCACCCTTGTAGAGGAAGGAGGCTTCATTTGGCATTTGTTTAGCAAGAAAAAGCACGAGTCCTACAAAAAAAACATGAGCAGGATGTCATAACTATTTACTGCTCACCCACACGGGATTGCTGCTGCAGCATTATCCTCCCCAGCACACACATCCCATTCCCAAGGAATCAGCGAAGCACAACACATCTCCAGGGGAGAGACACAGAGAAGGACAGGGGGAAAAACATCTCCAGCTAGAAGACTATTTGATTATAAAAGAAATCTCTCATCCTTCCACATAAACAGTACCCATTATTCTCCAACACGTTGGAGGTGTGACATGGAAAGATCTCACCCTGACTCCTTTTTTCTGCCTCAGCACGGTGGAAAGGAAATCTTTTGCCCATTCTGGCTGCCACCACCATGGTAAAGGAGATGGAGCACACTGGGCTACCAAAGTGCCACCTTTCCCTCTACTCATCCATAGTCCAGGACCTGGGTGGATACAGAACTCCCAAGGAGCAGAACAATTAGGATCTCCTGTAGACTGTGGTACATACAGGGAGCAATAATAGCACCTATAGCCATAATGACTTTCTCCCAGCTGTGATTTCTCTCCTCCTCCAGCCCCAGCTGTGGTCAGTGGGACCAATTTCACAGCTGCTCAATTCCAAATTGGACTTGTGCTTCCCAGCTGTACTCCTAGTCCTGTATTTGTTTGCTATCAGCTTTAATTAGGAGAGGTTTCATTGCCTGACACATCCAGCCCTCTGCTCCAGCTTCTCCAAGGCCACCTTCCTTACCTACTCCATGCTGGGAGGTTTGGAAGCTTGAAGCTGCTGCCTTGGATCCACTTCCTCAACTCCTGCCCTTCCAGCCAGGAAAAGGCAAGGAATAAAGGGACACAGACCCCCACCCCAGCAATGGGCACCTTGGCCAGGTCTCTCCCTGCCTGCTCTTGCCGAGCTGGGATGCAGAACTGAGCTGGAGAAATCAAAGCTGATTCCAATCTTATTATCCAACACGGCCCTATCAGCTGAGACAGCGACATTTATCACATTAATAGGAATGATAGAAGAAAACTGGGATCCTGTCCAACAAGAGCACTTTATCACATGTTGCACTGTCTTACAAATCCAATTATCACCAGCCAAAGGTCTTAACAGCCCTCCAAGAGTGGCTCTGGAAACCTTAAAAGACTATAAAAGTACTTGTCCAGAGCCTGCAGCATCGCCTTTGCCAGGGCTTGGGAAGAAGAATCATGTCCTATTCAAGAGACTGTAGCAGCTTCATCCCAGACTGGGGAGCCACTTATCACTGGGAAATTCCCACCATGGCACAGCAGAAGGAAGGAGGAAGCTGGGTGCAGCCAGCCCAGCTATGTGACACAAGGAAGGGAAGCCCAGCACCAACAGGGCAGGGGTGAAAGCAATGCCCTCCCAGGAGTGTGGGAATGCCTCAGGATGCTGCCCAAAACCTGTGGGATTTGTCCATGAAAAGCCTGAGGTGTCATCCAAAGGAGAGGCAATAGCAGTTTGCTCTTCTCTCTGGTTTTCCAGACTAAAATCAGCAGCAGGAACAGACCTCTACAGTCCCAATCCCAAAGGATTTTGCTGCTCTCTTGGCCTTCTGGCCTGTCTCACTGTGAAAAGACTCGAGCAAAGCTTTTCTCAGCTCTCACTGAATGAGAAACAGTCAACCCAGCATCAATCCCTGATTCCTTTCAGCTGTCAGTTACTAAGGTTGCATTCCAGCTTGATCCCAAATGATTTTTCCCCCCATTTTCAATATTGCAAGCCAAGCAAAAAGCAAAAAAATTTACTTTTTCCTCCCCCTCCCCGTTGCTGTAATGATTGTACCTTAAATAATTTATCCATTCCCCTTCCACACTGCCGCCCTTCCCTCAACATTCCCCAGTCCTGCTTCATCATTCCTCCTCCTGCCCCACTTCAGCTGGTCAGGCATGATGACCAGGGGGATTTGTCACAGCAGGACAGGCTTTCCATGTCATTCTGCTCCACTGAGCAGCCAGAAACAACACCTTAGTTTTGCCATCTCCTGCCCCTGTGCCATCATTCCATTATTCCATGCAGACACCTCCAGAAGCCACCACGAGTTAAAGCATCTGGGCACCATTCATGCCTCATCTTCCAAAGGCTCCTTGGAACTTTTCAGCAGGATGCTGGGATCACGTGGCTGTGATGACAGGAGTGGGAAAGACAAGGTGCAGGGCAGTGGAAAAATCTCTGAGCAGCAGCAGAGAGGAACAAATTCCACTCTTGTCTGTGGTTCTCTCGTGCAGGGTTGGGGTGGGTAAAACAGGGGAAGTGTTTGCTTAATGCTGGACTGGCTTCTACAAGGGGTGCAGGGAGCTTGGAGAGGGTTTGGAGGCATCTCATCCCACCTCATGGGGGTGGCAGCCTCACCACCCTGGGCCAGAAGAAACAGGACACACATCTCCCATGGCTGCTTGAAGCTTTGAGTCATCCTAACAGCTCTGCCCAAATCTGTCCTTCGTCCTGTTCCCATCAATACGGGCAGATTTATGGGATAAAGGCAGGAAGCAGAGACCAGTTTTGTTGGAGCAGAGGCAGAGGTGACTCAGACTCAACGAGACAGGGTTAAAGCATCCCTTGGATCCTGCCAGAGAGAGGTGGTCCATCATCAGGTCAGGAGATGGGGACTGTGGAAGGGACACATTCCATATCTCTGTATCTGTGTCTATCTCTCTGCAGTGCTGCCTCCAGCTCTGGGGTCCCCAGCAGATGAAGGACAATGACCTGTTGGAGCAGATCCAAAGGAAACCACCAAGCTGATTAGAGGGATGGAGCACCTCTCCTATGAGAAAAAACTGAGGACTTGATTATCCTTGTGGGTCCCTTCCAACTCGGCATATTCTGAATTTCTGGGATATCTATAGTGAGATATAACACAGCCCCTAATCAGCCACCACGTTTATGGGCACAGAGCCCTTCCTGGATGGCTCTTCACCATCTTCCACAAGCACAGCAGGTCCCTATAATCTGGATTATTTCTGCCTGCGGGAATAAAGCTCCCACAAAACGAGCTTTACCCTCCCAAGCCCTGCACAGGAAGAGCAGCTGCTGCCTCACATAATCTCCGTCGGCGCCACGATGAACTCACGCCCTCCCGACCCACAGAGCCGACGTGGGAATCTCTCTCCCCATTCCATTTCCAGGCATTACTGCTAAATAAAGCAGCAGCCAGGCAAATTACCCCAGTTCTCCACAGGGTCCCCCCTTTTGTGGCCGTGGCACAGGAGAGCAACGTGCTTATCCACACCTGACTGGCATTACCAGTGCCGGGAATCAAGGGTCTCCATCGTGCTGCTCGTACATATTTAAAGTGATTTAATGGTTGTCATTCATTATTAACCACGGTTATTAGAAGGATGCTTAGGAACACATGGAGAACGGGATCTTTGCCTGGCTAGACACTGCACAAACAAGGAGCAGAATAAGAAAGATCTCTTCTAGGAAAAGCCCTGCTCTGATAAAACGTCAGCACTCACAGGAAATATCTGGATTTGAGGGAGGGGGCAGGGTAAAAAGAAAGAGGAACACATATTTCATAAAAGCTTTTCCAGTTCTTAATCCTGGTGTGTTTGATGGCTGCGTTGTCCCAGCAGGACTCGCTGCCCTCTACTTACTCACACCGAGGTGGCCTGGGAGGTGCACTACGAGGGGCACAAGCTTCACTGAACAGGATGAGATAAAAAAGATGCTCCCTCCCTCCCAGCATCCCCCTCCAAAAGACTCCTGGCAGGGATAAATCCAGTCAATTCACAAGGCAGTGGGGAGAAAACCACACATTTGCAAAGCGCTGTCGATGTTCAGGGTATTAACGAGACATTTTAATAAGCACCATAATGGAAATTTATGTCAGGGTCCACAAAATAATACAGATGGTGGTTTATGCAGCCCTTGTATTTAAAACAAAGTAAATTATATGATCCTAAAACAATAGGTAAAATTATAAAGCATACAAAGAAATGGAACGTATCCAGCTCCTTCTCCAGCAGCATGGGAAGGACCCAGCTCTGCATTCCTGCACCAGCATCCCACTGCTGGATGCTGCCCCTTACAAATCACTTTGTTGCCTTCACTGATTCCTAATTAAAACCAAAGGAAGATCCCAAGGCTTGGATAACAGAAGGGACCCTCTCCATGTGTGTACAGCAAAGAGATGGACAGTGAGAAGTGTTGGATATGAGGGGAGATGGAAGGGAGAGAAAATAGGAAGAAGAAGGGGGAAATAAAGCAAAGAAGCTATCAAAAAAATCAGGATTTTTCAAAAGGGCAGCGTTAATCTTTTCAGAAATGAGGAGGATTTGGTAAAACTGAGATGCATCCTGAAGGTACAGCCTGAATTTAACACAGGTGCCTTGTCTTGGCACAGCATCTGTCCCATGCCAAGAGCGTGAGGAGCTCTCAGCTCTCCAGCCCTTTCCTTTGCCCTGGGAACTGTGAGGGACCTGGGGGTGGATTGAGAAATGACACACAGCACTTCTCTACCACCTAATTTTCTCTTGGCAAAAATATCTCCCACATTTTTCACAGCTGTGGAAAAATGAGAGGAGAAAAATCCCAAAGCTGAGCCACGGGGTGTTTTTAGGCCTCCCGAGGTTTTGCTCGGCTTTGGAGACAGCAGAAGGTGCCTGGGCTGGGTGTTCCATGCAGTTTGTTTTCAGCCCATAAAAGCACTCACCAGGTGGATTTTCTTCCATTTCCACAGAGCCCTGTGCACCCATGCTGAAAGCTCTGCTAAGAGGAGCTGTCAGGGCACATTATCCAGAGGGGCTGATGCCTCTGGAGGAAGGAAAGTTGGAACTGTGAATGAGAATGGGGAGAGGTGACTGCCAGACGAGATGTGTGTTAGAAGGGAGAAGGACACGATCAAAAAGGACAAGATCAAGGATTTTAAAGTCCATTTGGAGATTTGCTGCTGGGTTTTAGATGGACTGACAGCCCCCCAGGCTGCTGCTTTAGCAGGCAAGGCACTGGGATTTTTCCCTGTGCTGCAGCCCCCAGCCAGTGGCATTGCTGCTGGAAAGGTGGGATTTGTCTTTCCAACTGGGATTTCTAGGACCATGCTGTTTATAGCAATGGCAGCAGTCTAAGGTTGTCCTGTAGCACAAGTTCTCCTAATGCTCTTGAACATCTGGATGGGTTGCCCTTGGAGATGTTCCCTGTTGTTCCCTGGTGGGGCTGAGGATCTTTGTACCCAGCAAAACCCCACTTACAGCTCCACATTTTGGTCAAAGGGATTTTGTCCCGATCACACAATTGGTCCAAGTGGCAACAAAACAACATTTTCAAAAGCTCCAGGCCAGACTGGATGGGTCCTGGGCAACCTGATGTGGTGGGTGACATCCCTGCCCATGGCAGGGGGTTGGAGCTTGGTCTATAAGGTTCCTTCCAGCCCAAACCACCCTGGGATTCTATGAAAATTCCCACTGCACCCTTTTTGAACTCCAGCAGCAGCCAGGGTCAGAAATCAGCAAAACCAGAGCTGATGCTACACAACAACACCCTCAGCTACCTTCCCCCTGAGGCCAAATTCCAACACCCTAAAGAAGGATGGGGGACACAAAATGAGCCACCCCCAAAGCAGGGTGAGTGTCACGACCCTGGCACTGCCGGGGGGGCAGGACACAGCAAGAATTACCAAATAACCCACTTCTGGGAATGTTTGGTGTAAACCACCACTGCTAAAAAATCAGTCTGTGGCTTAAAACAGATTCCACATGCCTTTTGCATCTGTTTTTTTTTAAATTTTTATAAGCCTAATGTAATCATGGCGAGACTCATTCCCTGTGTTAAGTGCTCAATCCCTGCAGACCACGTCAAGGTATGAGACAGAATCAGCCAGGAGGGAACACAGCAGCTTGTCAAGGAAAAAAAAAGTTAGCAGAGCACACCCCTGAGGGAGAAGGAGGAGGAGGACAGCAGAGGTGTCTCCAGGACTCGGCTCAATCCTGCAAGTCACTGTGTCTTCCCCCCTGAGGCCTCTGTCATCCCTCAGCTCATTTTACACCGGTTCAAGGATCAGCAGCAGTTGGAAGTCTGGGTTTTTAATGCCTGCAGCCTCAGCTTTCACCTGGCAGAACTCAGAGGAGCTCTGAAAACCCTTCTTGACAGGCTCTGAGGGTCTCCCTAATTGGCACGATGCAGCAGGCGCAGAGGGAGGCTCAGGGCAGGTGTAAGAAAGCTGGTTTGGGTACCAGGAATTCTGAGCACGGCAGGACTGAGCCCTGTCTTGGCTAATGAACCCTTGAAATTAATAGGGTGTGTTAGTTTGGTGAGGGTACCCCATTTAAGGCAAGCAGGGCACAAACTCCAAGGCTGGTCAGTGAGCAAACCAACCCTTCTTGGCAAAGTTGTGGCTGCCCCATCCCTGGAAGTGTGCAAGGCCAGGTTGGACAGGGCTTGGAGCAACCTGGGATAGTGGAAGGTGTCCTTGCCCAGGGCAGGGGGGTGGGAGATGATCTTTACAGTCCCTTCCAACCCAAACCATTCTGTGATTCTATGAGATGCCACCCAAAGCAGCCATTCACCCTCTGCCTCTGCACCCACTCATCCCTCCCTCCCCCTTCTGTGCCACAGGACTTCCCAAGAGGCAGCAAGAACTGGGAAATCTCTCTGACAGGAAGCAAGGTGAGATTATTGGCATTACAGAGCGATCAGAACGACCAGCCCAACAAAGTCCTTGCTATAATCCATTTATTTCCCTACTTTTAGAGCTTTTGATTCTCTTCGACCTATTGGATACATATGGATTGCTACCGACCCAAGCAGGCACAGGAGGGAAACTACACAGCAGGATGAATTCCTACACCATGCTGCAAGCAGGGAGAAGATAAACAGCTCAGTCCTGAGGAGCTTGATTTGGGGAGATAATAAATTAGAGCTCGTGGGCAGGAGGTATTGAAACATCAGGGTCTAAAGACCATCAGCGGTGATCATCCAACAAAGGAATATTCATCTCCTCAGTGCAGGCTCCCTGGAGCTGGCTGAGCATCCTTCAAAGTAAAATCCCACAGACCTGAGCACCAGGGACAGCATTACCCTGACAATGTAAACACATTAAGGAAGCAAAGAGTTACAAGCTCCGATGCTGAGTGTCGCAATCACGTCCGAGCTATTTAGCAAATAACGTGGAAAGAAGACATGATGGATAAAGACGAAATTAATGACTGAACTGGTGCTCAGTGATTATCAAGAAACTAGTGATGAGGACCTGATTACATTCACAATGGATAATAAAGGCTTGCCCCAATCAGTAATATATATACTCAGGGCTTCAAAAAGACTCATTTCCAACGCGGGGGAAAATTATGGGAGAAATTGGCTGGAAGGGAAAATGTCAACAGAGAAATGTGGGCTCGTAACACAAAACTTATTAGAGAGCCAAAAAGTCAGGACTCCGCAATCCAAAAAAGACAATTTTGGCTAAAAGCCCTATTCTTATTGCTAAAGCAGCAATCAAGCATAACACAAAAATAAAAGGAGAAATAGACAGCAATCAATGTGCATTAGGAGTTATGAAGTGCATTTGATAAGGAAAGCTAAAAACACCACCAGGGAGGCAACTGCTGCCTGGCAGAACCACTGTGGGGGTTTAACAGCACTAAACCCAGCTTAGCCCAAGGCAAGCGGGTGCCTCACCCCCAGCCTTGCCCAAGGCAGCTGGTTTTTCTCTGCTAAAAGGCATCATCAGGAATAAATGGCCTTTGAGAGTGCTGGAGGCCCTCTGCAATTCCAACCGGGACACTCCACCCCTCTGCAGCTCCGTTGCCAGCTGAGTGATGGGTCCAAGAACAGCTCCTGTCCCTGTGGTTGGTGTGTCCTTCACTCAGAGCAAACAGAGCACCCAAAACCCCTTGTCAACAGGGACAGAGCCAGATCACCACCCCAATAAACAAACTCACAACCACCCCCATAGGCACAATCCCAGCACCTTTGTCACCAGGGATAGATCCAGGTCATCACTCCGACATGAATTCACAACCATCCCCCACAGTCTGACCCCAAATTCCCCCATTTTGGCTCATATTTTGATGCAGAACCCTTCGTCCAAATGTCTCTTCAAGCCTTTTCCTGCGCAAGGAGTGAATTAATCACCAACCAACAACAGGGTGAAAATCACTTGGGCTGCTACCACAGCACTAATATTGGGAAAGAAGGGGCTTCCCAGGACATTTTGTCTTAGGAACCCCCAGTTCCAGCTCAGTTTTAGTTCAGGTAATTACAGTTCACCTCTCCCCAGATGCTGAAGCAGGGGAAGATACCCTCCTCCTGCCTGTCCCTGAGCGGCTGAGCTGGAAACGCTGTGCACTGACAAACAGATGTGCCAAGCCTGGATATTATTGTAACGTCTTTCAAACAATTTGTATCCCCAGAGCGGTGGTAAAGAGATATTGTATGGCAGATAAATTAAAGCATTTGGCCATAAAGCCAATAACAGAGAGAGAGAGAAGGAAGTGCAGACATTGGAGGAGAGAGAGGTTTTAAACGAGATTAAAGAAAGATGGAAAGTCAACGGGAAAAGAAGGAATTCTAAAAAAAAAAAAAAGGAATAATATGAAAGAAGCAGCAAGGATGTGCTTTCTGGGATTTGTGGATATGGCTGGGACAAAAGGGCAGCCCATTTGTGCCAGTCTCATGAAAAACTCAGAGATGAGAGGTTAAACCCTCATAAACACCTGGAGAAACAATAACAGTGGAAAATAGAAAAGCAGGGGATCCTGTCTGGCTGAGCTGCCCCGGTCGCACCTCACCCCAAACCGGAGGCACAGGTAGATTGATCACTCCCACGACTGCTGCTGTTTGCTCCTGAGTCCCTGAGATGGCTTAAAAAACATTTTTATTAAGCCAGATGGAGAGAGGGGGAAGGGGAAGAGGAGGGGGGGAGGGAGATCCATCTATGTGCCAGGTGCCAACAAGGGGGAAGGAAGAGAAAAAGAGAAATCAAGCGTGGAAAATAAGAGAAAATGTAGTCGGAGATATAAAGCCTGTCAGATTGGCTGCAAACAGTAACAAAAGCAAAGGAGAGATAGTTTTCTCTTTAACAAATGCTTTGATCAGCTGTAGTTGATATAATTACTATATAAAGCTACAGCAAGACAGAAATAAGACACATTTATCTTCACAGAGCAAAGAGAACCTTTCTGATCACTTCCTCTCCTTGCCAAGCTGTGACAAGCAGATTCCAGGCTGGAAGGTCACACAGCTGAGATTTGGCTGGTCCCATTCCAAGGGGACATGGGACATGAGCTTGGTCCATGGGACCTGAGCCTGATCCTTTGGGCTTGGCTTTGCTGGTCTGGCCCCCAGGAGCTGGCCCAGCTCCCGCAGACCACGCCAAACAATGGCCTTGCACAATGGGCAATGCCCTGGGCACATAGCTGGGGAAAAGGAGGTGGTCACAGCAGTGCAGGAGGCCACTGGCATGGAGTTTTCCTCCCTCTGGTGAGAACCAGTTCAGGGGAAAGGTAGGAACATCCCAGAGGAAAACTATGGCTGCTGGGGATGAGAGGCGAGGAAGCTCAGAGAGAGCAGCACAGTTTACACCCAGCAGCTAAAACCTGACCTCACCATCCCCTGAATGGTGCAGAGAGGAGGAAAACAGTCAAGGAAATTTCCATTACAAATCCAAACACTCAACTGGCTGCTGCAACCACTCCATGGGCCCAGCCACATGTGCTTTGCCTCCTTTCTCCCATGACACCAACCTTCACCACATCCCCTCTCATGGTAGCAATTGGGCAGGTGAGACTCCCACCAAGAAACAATTCCCTGCCCCAGGTAGCAGGGAAGGCAGGACTCATCCCAAGCTCATTCCTGTTTTCAAGTCACACCACCCCCTGAGGTGTGATGCTGTCATTTCCAAACATCACATTTGAATTTCAACCACTCTTATTTATTTCAGTCTAGCCAGGTAAGGCTAAAAAAAAACCACAGCAAACCCACAACAAGCTCTTTGTATGAAATATTTCCCTTTTGACAAACTGACACTGCTCAATAGAAATATAATTTAGCCTCCAAACCCTGCCAAGCCCCAGCAGCTCTGATCACAACCAGTACCATGTGCTGGGGGTCTGTCCCTGCCTTGTGACAGCGAGTCGAGCATCTGTTTGTGCACAGAAAGCAGGGACAGCCCTGCAGTGCCACTGGGATGTGAATGATCATGGAATTATGGCATAGTTCAGGTTGGAAGGGTTACAGGGCAGCATTTGTGGGGAGCAGGGAAGGTGGGATCAGGGATGGAGTGTGTGTGTGCATAATGCAGGATGAGTGATGCAGCAGAAAACCGTGCCCAGGGGAGGCCAGTGCAGCACAACACTCAGCAAGATGCATCGTGTCCTGTGACAGGACAACCAAGGCGAGTCTGGAAGGACCAGGGGTGGTGACTGGTGCCACACAGAGCACACACATGTCCCTGCACATGGGGAGGGGGAGCACAGCTCCCCTCTGCCACCACACGCAAAGCCCTGATTTATTTAGACTGGAACAATTTGTCGTCGGCTGTAATTTTAACTACCTCCGTGCTGAGGAGCCAATCAGGGTTTGTGCTCATCGAGGTTTTTATGGGTTCCCATAAAAGTAGCAAAATGAAAACTCAGGGGCCCTTAAAATATACTCCGCGGGTTTGTGCAGTGCAATTGGAGGCTTTTATGACTCCTGTCAGGGCTTTTATGACCCTGTAAAACTGTGCAGCGGCCCAGCCTGCGATGAAAAGTGACCTCAGATGTCTTAAAAGCCTAAATGGTCCTGTACATTTACAAGACCTGGTGGCTGAATTCAGGGAAGCCCCAGGGGACGTCACCCTGGCTCAGCTCTGCTGCGGGGGACGATGAGGGGCAGCACCACAGGGGCTCAGCATCTCCCTCAGAAAGACAAAACCCATATTATTTTCTAAAATAGGGGGGGAATAGGCAGTTACCCTCCTGTCATGGGCCATGGGGGCTGTTCTGCCGAGCCATGAGCTCCCTGGCTCCACGTACCACGATTTGCAAACCTAGCTGAGCTCTGGAATAAGTGAGTTTGATGGCATCACACTCCCTCATTTCCCAACACAAACACCACTTGATTTAGCAGAAGCAGCAGGGTTTTGATTCCCCCCCCCTTAAATGAAGCCAAGACTGGAAGATTAGGGATGCAGCAGGGAAGCAGAAAGAAAACCCATCAGGCAGGCAGTGACAAAGAAGCATTAATAAACTGCACGAGGTACCAAATGCCATAAAGAAATGGGGGGAAAGAAAAGCAAAAAGGATAATACAAGATCCAGGGGTTGCAGGATGCTCAGGTTTGGTGCTGGGAGCCAGAGCAGAAGCACATTGGGTCACTAAGCCACGGAATGACAGTAAATGATGCAAATAAAACCAGTAGCACATCGCAGATAGCATTAGCAAAACACATGCCTGATCCCATAAAAAAATAAGCCATCTCCCTATGCTCTCCTGAGCAGGAAAATATGCCACAGTCTCTTAAAATAAGAAGAGTGGCTTCATGCATGAGAAAAATGTGAGTATATCAGCACAGGAAAACATGCAGTCTCCTCCAGGCCATGTCTAAATATGTGTTTTATTGCTCTGAGAAGGCAAGTGAGGAATCCCATCCCCAGCTGAGTCTCATTCAGTGACAGACAGGCCAAGCTGGTGCCCAGGTAGTGGCTTTGCAGCATTTCTTATTGAACTACAAACCAAAAATTATGAGCTGGCAAGGCTGATTGAATACAAAATGGAATGGGGAGAACTGTGATCAGCGTGCAAACAACCTGCCCAAATTCAGAGATGAAACTGGGTGACTTTGTAATCCAGCTGGAATTTTTTCATGGGAATCCAGTGAAAACCACAGATCATCACAGACTGGTTTGGGTTGGAAGGAACCTTAAGGATCATTTTGTTCCACCCCCTGCCACAGGCAGGGACACCTTCCACCAGCCCAGGCTGCTCCAAGCTCCTCCAACCTGGCCCTGAACACTTCCAATGATGGGGCAGCCACAGCTTCTTTGGACAACCTGTGCCAGGGCCTCCCCACCCTCATAGGGGAGAATTCCTTCCCAACATCCCATCTAACCTGCCCTCTGGCAGTTTAAAGCCATTCCCCTTCTCCTGTCACTCCATGCTCCTGTAAATAGTCTCACTCTGTATCAGCCCTGATGGTGGGACTGCCAAACTAACATCTCTCCCCCCAGACTCTCATTTTTGAATATAATCCTTAACCCAAGCTCAGATGGCAGAAATCAGGCCCTGATTAATATCACTATCAAGCAAACCCAACTTTTTTGATGGTTATTTCATGCTGTCTCCCCCTTCCCCCAGCCCTGGGGCAGCCTTTCAGCTTCAGCACAGCGCAGGAAGATGCAGAGGAGTATTAATTCCATGGAAGAAGGGTCAAAATGAAAATGCCAACAGACTGGGAACATGCCAGACTCACCAAAATCCTGCAATCCGTCTAGAAATGTTCCTAAGCAACTCTGCAGACCCAGCAAAACACAAATCCCACAGTAAAACCGGAGTTGAGTGCGCAGGTTATTGACTATTAACATTCAGGGCAAACACATGCAAAATCAGAGAAACTGTCTTTATTTTCCTTTCCATCTCCCTGCTTCCCTCTCCTTTTTTTTTTTTTAGGAACAGAGCATGGATGTGGAAAATAGCCTATTGAGCCCACTTCCCCGCCTCAGAGGAGCTGCAAATGTGATCCTTTGCTAGCTCAGACAAAATCTGCCATGCTACATTAGGCTTGATAGCAAATTTGCTACTTGCAAGCTTTTATCAAAACTGTATATCTTAAAAAATCTTAATAATGCCAAGCTTTTGGTTGGCCTTCCCAGCTGCCTCCTCCCAGCCCTCGGCATCCCTCTCCCCGCCGGGCGCTCGGAACCAATTCCCGATTTGGAGCTCAGCGTTTTTAGCTGAGAAAAGAAACTAAACCAAAACAAAACTCAGGGAGTGCTGGGCTGGGGGAAGAAATCAGGCAGATCTCACTGGCTGGAATTTATTCTGGTGTGGAGAGGACGGAACGGGGCTGGAATATTTCCTCCCTCCCGCTCCTGACCTGTTTTCAGGCCTTACAAGTTCATTTCGGAAGGAACAAGCCACCGACAGGCAGCGGAACAAATGTAACACGGCCTCCAAGGGCTCTCCAGCCACATTCCCCCACGGTTGGGAAGGGCCAAGGGCTGGTCAAAGATGTTTTCTTTTTTTTTTTTTCCCCTGGAATTGCTTGTATAGAAAATCTTCCTCCTCAGCCACTGTGTGATGTCTAACAAAGGCTCTGCATATGCCGGCGCCCCGGTCTCGTGGGGCTGCTGTAATAGCTGGTCTCTCCTACCCAGCCACCTCTTTTAATGAAATTTATAGAAATTTAATATCTCTGAGACCTCTTTCCTTCTGTCAAATTGGGTAGAAATTGGCCAGGAATTGGCCAAAGGGCTCAAAAACTACAGAGGGGTAGGAGTGGGGAAGGTAGACAGACACACAGGGACCATGTGATTGCACAGACTCCTCTCTGGAAGAATCCAAACTAAAAATCAATATCTGTTTCTTTTGTCTCTCTGGTTTTGTATTTTTTTTTGCTATTGGTTTCGTTGTTAGGAAGGTGGTTTTTTACAGAGTAGAAGTCCTCATGGAATATTTTCTATGGTGTGATGGGAAGCTTTTGGTCAGCATTGCTCAGAGCTGCTGGACACCCTTTGGAAAGGGGATGTTGTCAGTCACTCCCCCATCTCCTCAACACTCAATACCTGGAGTTTTCCCCAAATCCCATCCCCACAATGTCTAAATCTACAAGACAGGTGATGAGGTTTTAAGCCTAAGAGAGGCATAAGGGCCCTGCACATTGGTCCAGCTGGAGGACCACCTCAACCAACTGAAAAAAGACACCTCATCTCCCTAAATCTCTCCTCAGACCAGTATCCTCAGCAAAAAAAGCTTACTCAGACTCAAAATTGAGAGAAAATGAGAAAAACTTTGGAGGAGCTGTTTAAACCTCTGTTCCAGCATCATCTCCACCTGCAGGAGCTCCATCTCGAGCCAGACTGACCAGGATTTTTGTCTCTGGAGTGAATTTTATCACCCAGCGACTCCCTGAGCCAGCTGGGAGCTGAGGGTTTCCTTGAATGACATCAGAGGGATAATCTCCTTGCCCTGGCTCAGGAAGCAGGGGGGTCTTAACTCTATTACAGAAGTTGATCGAGCAGATGGACACAAAGCTTTCGAGGAAAATGGATGCTCTGCAGAATTCCATGAGCTAAGCAGGGCAAACAGGAAGGAAACCAACCCAGATTGCTGCGAGGGAGCACTGAACTGCAGAGGACTCTCCTTAATTCCTAATGGAAGTTTGTTCAAGCTTTAGCAAAGGGCAAAGTCTTTCCCCCCTGCAAGGGCACAGTGCTCTTGCCAAGCACAACAATATCTGGATTTTGGAGCTTGCCCGGTTCCAGCAGGCCAAATCCTCAAATAATACTTAAGGATGTTCTCTGAGGCTGGGCTAAACATGGAAAGCTGCTGTTGGAGCTCTCCAGCACTTCCTATCCGAGGAGCAACAGCACCTTGGCAGGCTCGCCTGGAATTAAGCTTCCAAAGGGTGGCTAATGAGATTCCTTCCTCTCCTTTCAGCCCCTTCAGAAACTGCCTGATTTAGGGGGAGAACTTGTGGACTACAGGATATTTTTTTTTTGTTTCCCTCATATTCCAAGGAGGGAAAAGTTCCTGAGGATCTCTTTATTCTGGAATAGGATTTATTCCAGGTATTCAGATGCCCAAATCCGCCCACCCTGATGTTTTCCTCACCACAGACATGCAAAGCTGCAAGTGTCTCCTTCTACTTCTCAAATTGATAGCTAAGCATGAAGCTGTCGAGTCTCTCCCAGACAAGGCACAGGGAGGAGTATTTTTCCTCCATTAACCATCTTACTCCTCCGCTTGACTGATTAGTTACTACTCAGGATCCTCTGGATTTCCACCAGGAGGGAACGCGATGACAGAATTTCTGTCATCGTATTTCTGGTTAATCTTGCAATTTGTCACTTCTCTTATAAAGCAAACAACCTGCAAACGCGCCAGATCCCTCTGGGAAAGGCAAAGGTGCAGCTACAGGAGGCAATTCCCAAATTCCACAAGGGAAAAGGGTTTGCTCCAACCCACATTTCCTTGCACCATCCCTCTTGGCTACTCCATCCCCACGGCCACGCTCCACACGCTGCATTCCCAACGAGGCTCCGGTCACAGCCACGCTCCTCTGGCAGCACCAATTCCCTGGAGCACAGTGACCAGATAAGACCTTTATCAGCTGACTGTGTTCCACAACAGGGAGAACACGGGGTGAAATTCAAAGAGGTTGGAGTCTGACTTCATAAAAAGGGCTGATTACCCACTTCACGAACCGGAGCAAAGCGCAGCAGCTCCCTGAGCCTCTCCCTCTTCTCCGTGTCGGCTCAGAGAAGGGATGCTTAGCCCTGTTTCCCTCTCCCTCTTTCCCAGCCAAGTGACATCTCTATCAAGCTCCCCAAACCTGTTGCTCCCTGCCTGGAGACCCTCAGTATGAGATATGGACACAGCATCTCTGTGTTTCAACCAGAACTCCAGCAGGAAAGGAAAATCCTTGAGGAATTGAGATCCCCTCAAGTGTCTCCCGTGGGAGCTCTTTCCTCGCCTGGCTGCACTGCTCCACACGTGTCACAGGGAGCTGAGGATGTGGAGTGGCCCAGACCTGCATGTCAGCTCTGAGTCTCACTTAAAAGGAATGGTTTCTCCTCTCTCCCCGAGGAGAAGGGAGCGAGCGCACACCGCACACACACAATCGATAAGTCGTCGGGTCTCGGGGAACAGCTCTTTTAATTACAGCTCTCCCCGGAGCTGGGAGCAGGGTGTGAGCTGGCAGCGAGAACCTGCAGTGGAAAACAGGGACAGGCAGCCCCTGGGGGTGTGCAGGGATCATGGGTGATGCTGCGGGCAAAGTGCAGGAATTTACCATTTCTCCCAGTACACTCCCAGTCCCGCCTCGGGACTGTCCCAATCTGATCCAACCCCTGCCTCACCTCACCCTGGTGTCAGCCCCTGCCCAACCAGCAACACATCTGCTATTTGTCATACAGGGACTTAATCCAGGGAACTTTTTGCTGCTGGCTTTATCCATCGCGTTTATCTGCTGATCTCTCCCATCTCATCTCGCATTCCGTGCAGCCTCCCCTGAGCTGCAGCTGGTTTTAGAGCAGCAGGAATAAAGCCTGATTTAATACCTGGGAATGGGGAGCAGTGCCCTTTTCTAGGGAGCAGCAGCTGGGGAGATCCCTTAGCAAGGGGCATTGGGATGCTGCCAGTCCTGCCAGGCTTCTCCGGGCAAACAGGCCACTTGATCCCCAAAAACACAGCCAGACAAAAGGTGAGACCCTTGCACTAAGTCTCCCCTGGATTCCTCCAGCTCCCCCATCCCTCCTCCCTCTCTCCTGCTCCTTCTTTAACTCCGTTTCCAAGTGCTGAGTTACTATCAAGGAAGGTTTAATAGGATCCTGGATTTTAAAGCTACTGGCAACACAGTCTGGGCCTTTTATGGTTAGTAATGAATAAAAGAACCCAAATCACCTTTTTTCTCTCTCTCTCTCTTAACAGTCTCTGCCTGCAAATTAAAGTCATTGTGCTTCTCACTCTACCTCACTACTTTTGTCTTCCTCCAACACCATTCAAGCCCATGAGGCACTAGTCCAATATGTGCCCCGCTTCCCTTTCCCCCCTTTTTTTATTTTGCAATATTTACCCCTTTCTAATCTTCTAACTTCTTGCTCTTACTTTCATTCTCTCTTTGCTCCTTCCTATCCTTTCTTTCTTTTTTTTTTATTTTTATTATCCCATATTATCACAGAAGCAATGACATTTTGGAGCCCCACAGCAGAGTGAAGCCCTTGACTCCTTTCCCTAGAGCTGGCAACCAGCCCTTCACGGTAGAAAAAGCCAAAATTGCTACTATCTTGTCACCAATTCTGGTTATTTTTAGCACTCCTTCCCTTAAAGCACCAGCTCCCCGAATCATGTGATTACGGCATGAATCTTATCTCCGATCTAAAAAAGTTTCATGCCCTCACAGCTGCCAGGGAAGTGCTGGGAAAGATGAGTCAGACTTTCAAAAACAGGCAGAAAGACTGAGCTTAACTGCATCTTGCTGAAACCGTAACTCAGGGGGCACCTAACCCCGCTTATTAAATGTTCCTAATTTTTAATTCAATGCTGGAGAGAATTAGCCATTCAACCACTGCTGGGTGGCTTCAGAAGTCTCCCCGTTACCTCACTTAATTAAGACAGCACAGAAGATCTTCATATCCTTTGGGTGAAGCGCTGGCTCTGTTGGACATTTTTTCATTAGCGTCACCATAAATAAGATTTCAAGCCTTGGCATTTACCACAGGAGCAGGATGAAGAAATCAACGGGAAGACAAAGCCTTTTGGTAACCACAAGTGGATTTCAAGGCAAACCCGACTCTCTTATCTTCCCATTTATCTTTATCCCGTTGCTACAGCGCTATCGATGTCCGGCCCTATCTGATGGCACACTAACAGCTCTATTTGCAGCTCACAAGGCGATAGCCCCGCTCCCTCCCCCCTCCCCGGCAGATTTGGTATGACAGGAACGTTACATGACCTTTCCTTCCACTTTTTCCCCCGGCCTGGGTTTATTCTGCATCAGAAATTACCAATCTCAGCCAGCCCTAAATAGCACCTGGTTAACTGGGAATTTTAATGTATAAGCCAAGGCAAAAAAAAAAAAAAGGACACGAGGAGGAAAAAGATGAACCTCCTGATCTCCATCTCATCTCCCTACCAGTTCCTCCCTGTCGCATATTTACCCTTCTCACACAATTTTTCCTCTGTAAAGCATGAGGAGATGCACTGAACGACACAGGATATTTAAGTACACATTTTACCATCCTACTGTTATTCATTATTAATAATATACTGCTAACTCTGCCCTTGCAGGCACCTCTATGAGGGAAATAGAGTTTGTAAATACCCATAAACAGATTCCCAAGCCGTGCTCCTTCCCTGTGCCTCTAACAGGAGCACATCCCTGTTTTTCTCCTCCGCCCTTCATGTTCTTTCTCCAGCTCTTTTTCCAGGGAGGAGACAGCTGGATAGATGCTTCCTTCACCCCCACACAAAAGAAAACTCAGTCTCTTCAGATGAGCCCCAAAATATATTTTCCCACCTTGTGACTGAACTTGAACCTCCTCCACTTCACCCTCCTTCCAAAATAACCCTGAGTTGAGCGGTTCAAATTAAAGCAAGAGCTGCGTGTTTGTCCCCCCCCCGCTGCTGCCATTTCCAATGACACACTCGAAAATAAAAAGCCATTTTTGGCTTATTTTTCCATGCTTTCCCCTTCCCCTGAACAACTTGAGAGCTCTGGTATGAATGGGGAAGTGATTTGAGATGGCCTAAAAAGGCATTATCACTTCTTCGGGAAAAACGCGTGTGGAATTTGGTCCGGCTGCCACGGGAAGAGATTCCATGTCCAACTGCCTGCAAAGGTGGATCCATGTCAGACATAAACACTTCAGGGAAATCACAGCAGCTTCCTCCAAGCTCCATCTCACTCATGGGGGCATCACCACCAAGGCCACCACGGCAGCTCTCGGTGCAGGAGACACCTTGGGTCCCTCTTTTGGGACCAAAACCTTTTCACACAAAGTCTCCAGGGTTTTGGACGTGTTTTCTGGGCTCCACAAAGATTCACCTTCGGGCCCAGGAATTTGTTGAAACCTTGCTGCCTACCAGGATTTGGTTGTACGTAAGGACAGCTGATGCCCGGGCATTTATCTTCATGACTGAAGACTGCAGACCACAGAACATGAGAGGCAGAGTTAGTTATCTTCTCCTTACCCAAGATTGACAGTAAATGTCAGGAAAGATTAGTTATTCTGTATCATATACATGCCACGCATGTTTTTCATTCTCCTACTGCTCCAGTACCACTTTCACTCGCAGTTGTAATAAATCAAATGTACTTGCTCTGCGTGAAGAAAAGATTCTGCAGCTGGAGAAGACCTGCTGGTCACCCACTGTACCCACCTCACGTGTTCTCAGCCCAGCCAGGGACTTCCCTGCTCTGTATCTCTGATCTCAATAGCTTAATTTTGGTTAAAATTGTAATTAAACCCACTTGCTATTTGTGCGCCGCCTTCTGTCGTGTCGGATCCAACAACACAAGGTAATAAATGAGTTGCTGCACCCAGCAGTAAAACACAGCCACCTCTGGGGTGAACTCTCAGAGTTTAACAACCTGAATGGCAATTTAGGACAGGCACAGAAAGCCACCAAGGAAGAACTTAGAAAACAACAATGGTGAAGTCTGGAAGGCACTAAAGGTGTCACCTCTACCAGAAGAAATAAAACCCAACACTCTGGACCATGGCCATGAACACGGAACATGAACTTTGGGTTCAGCTTACTGCAGCAGGGTGACCTGTCATGAGGACAACAAACCCAACCTGCTCCATGGAGAACACAGGTTGATGTCCAGTTTAAACCCCAGCTCTGTGACTGAGCTAATTATGGCTTTGACGTGAGAGGCAGCGAGTTCTGCCGTGGCAGCCAGGCTGTCCTGAGGCTGGGCTGGAAGGCAGCGTGCCCCAAACTCCCCCAGCCAGCAGAGTGAGCCTTTCCTCATGCTCAGGTCACCCTCAGACCCACACAGTACAGAGGGGCTGGGAAGGATTCCATTTCACCCAAGATCATCGTGCATCGCATCACTAAAGGCGCTGGATCAACCGTCCTCAAGGCATCAAGTCCTATCTCTGCTCAAGGAGCAGCAAACACAGGTGATACCATATCTTCACCTTCTGCACCCTCTTGCCTGGTCACTTCTCCATATCACCCCACCTTGCACGGGTTTTGATGTTCTCCTTTTTTTTGGGGTCACACCAAGCAGCCCCTCATTGCACCCAGCCAACCCCTCCCAAATCAAAACTCTGCGGTCTTAAAAAACAACTCAAACTTTATGCCAAGGTGGTTTTCATCTGTTCTTCATTTCATCCCCTGTGTCAGTGCTGGGGTTTGCAGCTAGTCCTGTGAGCTGGAGGAGAACCCAGCAACATCTCCAGGGGGGCACCAGATCCCTTCCTATTGGCTTTCACGTCTTCCTGTACCTTTAAATAATTGAAACCTCTTTGTTGCTAAGTACATCCAAGCAAGAGGGCACTAAGAGTTTTAAACCTCTCTGGGGAGGGCAGGGCCAGGAAATCTACACAACTCACACGATGTCCTGCCACCAAAGCACCTTGTCTCTCCTGAAACGAGACCGACTGCGCCGCTCCCGGAGCCGCTCTCCTGAAGGGCTGCTCTCCCAGGATGCTTGTTCCTACTACGGGAAAAGGCGTCCTCCTTGATTCCTAACAGCCTTTTCAAATCTAGTTTAAAACATCATTTCAGCGCCGAGCACGATGCCTACAAAGTGCTCCTCCAGAGAGAAGTGGCAGAGGGGTGACGTGAGGTTCCTGCCAGCCCTAGAAAAGCGCAGCACGGAGCTGCTCGTACGTGGCTGACCCTTGTAGCAACTACATGATGCTCCCAAAGCACGGGGAGCGTGGAGAGGTAGCTCAGATTCTCCACCCCAAGGGAAAGAAGATCTAAAAGGCACATTTTTTTTCCCTAAGAGGAAGGTGGCTGTAACTGTGAGGGGTCAGGATATCAAAGCCCAGAGCCAGATGAGCAGTGGGGCAGCCCGGAGTGCTGCTTATTCTGCAGAGTGCAGCTACTCAGCACCAGCCCACCCCGAGTCACTCAGCAGCAGGATGCCAGCAAGGCATGGCTCAGCTCAGACATCAGATCTAACAGCTCACCCTCAAAGTCCACATCTCTTCAGAGAAGTGCCTAATTAAATAATCTTTTCATTTTATTTGGAGACAGTGGAGCTCTCTCAAAGACCCCAACAGCTTGCTAATGACCCCGAGGTGGCGGGTCCACATTCCCCACGTTAGAAGAAGAGGAGGAGCACCAGAGAGGTGCTTGGGTACACAAGGATCTCACAGGAATGACCCCTGACAACTGTCCTCTGCTGCAACCAGCAGCTCCCACTTCCGATACCTAAATCCCTGTGCATCACTCCTGATGTAAATAACCATCCATTTATAACTCGTTGTAATTACCTGCCTATTTCTGCGTCCCGCCTTCGCAAGGTAGTCTCTCTGCAATTACAGTTAATTGCCTTGATTGCTACTGCATATTTCAAGAAAGTTCAGAAAAAAATGTATCAGACAGGGTAGTTTACAAAGAGCCTTATGGGGACCAGCACAGAAGGAGTTAACATTTGAGGCATTTATTCCAATTCCTCCCACCAAAGGAAGCTCTATGGATGGGAAAGCCCCTCCAGCGCCACAGACACAAATTCTGACCATTTCTGTAGCAGCTTGTGAAACTTTCTTTGGAAAGCAGCCCCAAGCAGCAGGTAAAGCAGCCCCTGCCAGCCCTCTCAGGTGCTCCTGGCATCGTGGTGCTATCAGCAGGTCTATCCCATTACTTACTGTAACTGCAAATATTCTTTAACCCATAATTAACTCATCCATGCCCAGGCTCTAAATTTCCCAGGGTAGTGAACTCCATGGGAGGATTGATTTAGTAAACTAAGCAAAAAACCCACGGACTTCCTCCCCAGATGTGAGTGACACTAGGGATGCCAAAACATTCCCCCCCTGCTCTGCCACAGGACCTGAGCCCAGGGTTCAACACGGGACCAAGCAGCTCTGAATGCCCCCACAAGCCCTCAGCTGCCCTCTGTTCATCCCCCACTATCCACCCCCAGTGCCTTGTGCTCACCTCCTGCAGCTGCTCCTGTGGTTCTTACATCAACGGGAAGGTCGAGCAGAGCAGAGGCTCCCACCAAACCACAAATCCTCTGCTCACCTTCCTTCTGAAGGGACATCAATTACTCGGGGCTGTCAGGATGATAAGGCAGCCCGGCCTCCACAATAAGGAGGATATTCCAGCTAATAACTTCCCATTAAGCTCCTCAGAGCTGGATGTTTTCCATGCTTTTCTGCAGGGCTGCTGCCAGGGCTTGTTTGCTCTCCTTACCCAGCTAACTCTTGAAGGGATATGGCTTGAGGGGCTGTTGTAAAATGAGCTCTCCACCACCAGTCCTGCTGGAAATCCTCAGCAGAGCCGGACAAAGAAACCACAACCTCTGAATTTTTGCTCTGATTCCAGCTTAGCCTTCCTCCTCCAAGGGAGACTGACAGCATTCAGCACAGAAGATTTAAGCAAAATAAAAAAAGCAGTGGAAGAAGCCCCTTATCCATCACTTCTGATGAAGTTACTGCCTTTAAGCACATTCCCAGCATGTGGAAGAGAGAGCCAGGTGAGGATGGCTAGGATGTTACATCTCTTTTTGTTTTTTTCTCCCCTTTTTGTTCACTAACCTTGAAATGTCCTTCCCCATGAACTGAGAGGTGACTCTCAAGTTCAGGGATAGTTTATGACACTGAGCTGAACATCCACATTTGCTTCCCTACACTTCTTCAACCCATCCTTGCCAGCAGCTTCTCCTCTTCCAGGGCCAAACACCACATCACCACACACACCAAGATGAGAAGAGATCCTTCCTCCCCTGAACCCTTCCCTTGTGGGAAGTACCCACATCAGGGATGCTCTGGGAATTACCCCAAAGGACTCCTTGTCCTACATTTCTCCAGAGTAAGAAACTGGGCTGAACTTGTGGGGGTTACCTTCACCTCGGGAAATTTGCTTGAGGAAAAAGAAATCTCTGTTCCATTAATGCTTCATAAAAATTTTACAAGGTTTCTGCTAAAGGAAGGAAAACAAACAGAGATGGTGTCGGCACCCAGGCACTCTGGAAATCAAACATTCTTTCTCTAATGCATTTTTTTTTAAATAGTACCAATCAGGAAAGCAATCAAGCACGAAGCCCACAGCTCCCAGTGCCTCCATTTCCAGCATCTGAATTTTTCCCGGCTCAAGACATTCACTCCCAGTGTTCCCATTGGCCCCACGCTGGCTACAACTGTCCCACCAACTGCTGGAGTAGCTGCAAGAGTGAGATGAACTCCAAAAAAAGCACCCAGAAAGCCAAGGACACCACATCCTGACAGGATCCTGATCTCCAGGAGAGATTCTCTGATGGAATTAATTAACTTCCCTGCACCAACATCCAGAATTGGAGCGGGATCGATGAGCACGGGGACTGTGAGCAGGGATGGGTGAGGGAGTGAGGAAGCTCCTCTCTTTCCCTACCAAAGCAGGAAGCTTTCCATCCAGCACAGCATTAACAACTCCTTCATTAAAATCCAGAGCCTAGGCTGTTCTTCCAGCAGGGAATGGTGCAGCACAGCCGGGTGAGCAACAAGAGGTTTGCCATTAAATCAGCAGCTGAGGTCTGGTCCGGGCAGAGACATTTGGAAACTGGGTACCTGAGTCAGCTCAAGACCTGTCTAATAAGTCTGGGAAAATGTCAAAGGTGTTTCTGCGGTGTTTACTGGCCAAAAAGATCCAACAATCTCTTTTTTTCCGCCCTTATTCCTTTGTTTTTTCCTACGCCTTCCGTTTTGCTGCAGAAACATTCTGGTGCAAACATACATCGCTCCCAAAAATCAGGCTTCTTCATAAACAGTATATTAAAAACCAACCCCCCAAAGAAAACTCTGCAACTGAATACAAAACACAGTTATTGAAGAGCTGCGCAGTGACAACGATGAGAAATCAACACACCAAAAATAAGGGGGGAAAAGAAGTAAATACAGACAATGCCGAGGAAAAAAAATCCTGCTCAGAACTCAGGAGACATGAATTGTCTGAGATCAAATGTGTAGGGATAAAATATACATAAGGTTCATAAATCTACTTCATATAGAGAGATGCAAAGCTAAATATACATTGGTTATTTTGCAAAGCTTGAAGTTAAAAAGTCTATTTTCATCCATAAATGGGGTTTGTTCTCTTCACCTGCCACAGGTTCTGAGAAAGGAGAATGTGGGTTGTTTTTTCTTTTTCCTGAACAACTGCACAGAGATTTGGGATAATTCCCAGGGGATGGGGAGGATGCAGACAGAGTTGGTGATGAAGCATCTCAGGCACCTTTGCAGTGAAGTCCTGGCTCTTGCTGCCTCAAGCCCCTCATCCTGCAGCCTCTATTCCACTGAGAGGAATGAAACCCTTTTGACAGGAGCAGTTCCCATCTCCCAGAGCCTGTTAACACCCCAAAAGCTCACCCTGGACCTCACTGTTCACATCCTGGCCCTGCTCCATCCCTAAGGGAGCAAAAGCATCAGAGCTGCCACAAACAGCCAGAGGAGATGGTTCCTCCCATCCATCTCCCCCCTGGATATTTCACAGAGTTATCTGTGGGTGTCTGAGCTGCTTAAATAAATGGAGGGGCTCCCAAAACACTGGGGGAACACACTGGGGATAAGTCAGATTAGGGGAGCTTTGTTTCCACCTTCTATTCCTCAGACATTGGGGAATCATCTTAACACTGATGCCCTTTCTTGTGTTTGGTTATGGCACATCCACTCACTTTTAGCTACATTGTTACTTGATAAATGTTTGCTGGACTTAATTATTCATTATTATGTTTCCTCTAACTTTCTTAACAACATCTAGGATTTTCAATCAAAAATTCCACCCTTTTTTTTTTTCATTTTGCAAAAAAAAAATTGTATTTTTTTTCGTGCCTTCAAACTATCTGTCAGACCCAAAATTTGTGTGAAAGGGTCCATTCATTCATTCATTTACTCCATTCCACCTTCCTAAAGCATTAGGAATATTCCAACTAAACATTTTAATGCACCTATTCCATAACCCTTCTAATCCCGTTCCCCATTATTTGGACCCATTTCTTTGTATCTCCCAGTCAGAGCTGCTGAGCTTCAGCAAAGGGAGACGGGAGAGAAACACAGAGGCCTAAGAGAAAAGAAAAAAAAAAAAAGCAAAATAGCAATAAAGGCTTTGCTGCCTCCACCCCTGGCTCTGGAGAGGCTGGGAGGCTGGTTAATGGATGTCAGTTCTGTTTCCATTGAAGAAAAGGAAAATCAATGAAAGGCTCTCAGGCAGGCAGGGCACAGCCACAGCCCTTCTTCCCTCTCCCCAGCCTGCAACAGGCTTTGGACCCACATTATCCAACACAAGAAGCAGAACCAAGCAGCCCTATGGGTTCCTACAGGGCAGGAGAGACAGGAACCTCCCAAACCTCACCCTCCACCTGCAGATGTTCACTCCTATGGAAGATCCTCAGCTCCAACTGCCCCACTGCAGATGCAATTGTAAAGCTAAAATTCCCTTCCCAGCCACTTTTGGGGTTGTTTTTTTTGTTGTACTCCCATGGTTTTGCCACACTGACACGAGCAGTGCTTTGCTGGCAGAAGGGACCCTCTCTGGGTGGTCTCTGTAGAGCTGGAGTCGGGTTTTTCCCTTTACTGCCTCTGTTTCAGCCTCTGATGCAGAAAAGATGCAGCTCAGACATTTCGTTAGCACTAAAAAGAATACTAATGAACTTGCAGGTTGCTGGGTGAGGCACCTAATGACAAGCCACATGCAGAATTGCTCTGCTGAGTCTCCTGGAAGTTACAGGGATGAGACATAAAAGGATGGAGAAAAAAAACACCAAAAAACCCCTGTTTCTGCTTGCTGCAGCACCACGTGTTTTCCTGCTGCTCAGCACCCTGGCCTGGCTCTAATACACCTGATCAGTGTTAGATATTTCTTATTTTGATCTCTCTCAATGCTTGGGTTGGGATTTATCACCTTGCTATCCAAGGTGAGCCATTTGGACCCCATTTTATAGCAAATGGAGAGAAAAAGGCACTACCAGGACACAATCTGTCTGCCCTGTTCTAAACATCTGCCTTAGACTGGGATGAATTCACCCTCAAAAGGCCCATTGCTCTCCAGTGACTATAAAGGGGGCTGGACAACCATGCTCAGACACAGACATCCATCATCTCAGACACCTGCAGTTACAGGAGCAAGTATCCCAGATTGCTCCTGCTTTTCTGGACTCCTGGGAAATGCTAATGGATGCAGAGCCACCCAGCCTTTGAGAGGATTTTTGACAGTTCCTTTGCTTTTTCTCTCACCTGACAGATGCATTTCATGCCACCTCAGCCCCTGTCCTCCTGACACAAATGACAAGAGACAGGACTCTGGGAGGTGGACTGGTCCCTCTCTTTCCAAGACCTGCTTAGATCAGGCATTGATTTCTGGATGCCCAAAGCTAAGATGGATCTGACTGGGAAACACAGAATCATGGAATAGAGTCACAGAATCATCTATGACACAGAACCATAGAACCATGACATCACAAAATCCCAACACCCATGACATCCTGAACACAGAACCATGACATCCATGATGAAAGCAAAGCATCCTGGTTTAAAACATACTCCTAGGGGAAGTGGTTGGTGATGTGAACACGTTGCTCTCCCAAAGCTAACACCTTACTCAGGGGGAGAGGCACCTCCCACCCCTGGATGGGGGAGTCCTTCAGCAAACAGCTGCCTGGAAGTACAGCTGCAGCATCTCCATGTAAGGATCAGTGCCTTGGGAAAGCATGGATGGGGCTCATTTTGGACAGAAAGCCATGTGTTACCAAAAATAAAACAAAAGGCACCAAATCCTACCTAAAACAATGTCCATCTCCACAGAGGAGCTTTCTACAGTACCGAAAAAACCTCTCAAGTCTAATATCTCTTGTGTTGGGGAAAGGTTGGATATGGATCCCATTTTCCAAGCTGCTTTGTCTCCAAATAACATACCCTGATACATTTTTAGCCTTGAGTCCTACTGGGATGAGCTTATTCAATCGTGCTCTTTGCACACCTCTGTCTAACAATCTTCCCCAATAATTCGCGAAGCCTTTGGCCAATTTTAACTAAATCTGACAGAGGAACAGATGGCTCAAAGACATTAAGTACCTGCAAGTCTAGTGCAGATAGGCAGCCAGGTACAGGAGAGGGACTCTGCGAGTGCCCCACGGAGGAAAAGGCCACAGGAAAATGAGATTCATCCTCATCTGAACCTCAGAGAATCCACTCAGCACAAAGCCTTTCCAGACATCCGCACCGCGGGCGGCAAATCATTGACTCCCACTTGGACCAAAATGAAGCAAGTTTATAAGAAACGTGGCTTTATCAGTCTCTGTGCCAGTCACAGGATGGATTTTGCATATGAAATCAGAGCCTGTGTGACAACTCAGATGAAGGAGGGAAACCAGCAGGGAAGGAAAGTCAAGTTGCTGTTGGTACCAAGGATCTCCGGGAAATCCTGCACCACACCTTCCCACACCTCTCCAAGGACCTTGGATGCTGCAGACAGGGTGAGGGATGGCTCATGCACCAAGTTTTGGGTGGTTCCAGCCCCAAATTTTGCTTAGCTCCACAGAAAGACATTTCTTGCATCAAAGGAGGGCACAGAACACATGATCTTGGCGGCACCAGGCTGGCACAGCAGACGCCAGTGACAGAGCTGCTCATCTATTTCCCATCAATGTATCCTTTTAATGAGGGAAGATGGCTTTTTAATAAATAAAAGCTTTCACTAAAAATAGCTGCAGGGTCATCTATAATCCCCTGAAAACTTAGAAAGGTCTAAAGTTGAGACGCAGAGCCCAGAGCAATAGTTAACGAGGGGGTGATGAAATAGGGCAGCCACTCCCAAATCTTTTGCAGCCAAAAAGAAATATGTAACACCTTTTCTGCACACACCTGCAAAAGTCTCACCCTCCCAGCACCAAAATAGCATCAAAAGCATTTTGCAAACTAATACTCCCAAACTCCCAAAGCTTAGGCAAGTACTATTGTACCTATTTCAACACAGGGAGGGGAAGGAGGCGAAGAGCAGCAAAATGACTTCATTGCAAACGGGTGGCACAGCGAGGATGGAGGATGCAGCAGCCCCCCTGTGCCCTGCCTGAGCCAAAAACTGGGAGGGATTAGGCACTGAGCCCTGTGGTCACCTCCCCTTTCGTGTCTATCAGCACCATCTCCCCTCTCCTCCAAGTAAAGCAGATTTGTCCACAAAATCAGCTCCGGGTGGTGCAGCCTCGCCCAGCAGGTACAGATGGACTCGCTGATCAAGATGAATCATTTGGCACATTAAAATGACCTGGATGCAAGCACAGAACGGGCTCTTTGCTGAGGGACTCCTCCAGGGCTGGGGTGTTGGGGGAGAAAAACAAGAGGAGCCTCCAAAAAACAGGGAGGACCCCACATCGGGCCCCTCCAGCTCATCATCCCCCATCCCCACCAAGGTCTGGCTTGTTTGCTTCCCCCAAGCCCCTCCCTGCTCTCAGACAAGGTTAATAGGGTAGAGAGAGAGCATCTGTTTAGGAGAAGGTTATCAAGTGAAAGGCAGTAATGCAGCCTCCAAACCAGCTTTTCATAGCCTCTTACTTATTATTTAATTTGGCTCCAGAACGTGGAATTAGGCTAATGGCTGTTAAGTGGTTAAGGCACACACATTGTCCATCTGCCGAGAAGGCTCCGGGCCGTTGTTCTGTTTCAAAGGCTAAGGAGGAAAAATAATATGAGAGTTGCATGCTGTTAGTTTGAGAGCTCATAAATGCATTTTTTCCCCTCTTTCCCTCGCTTTTTTATTTCTTTTATCTCCAGCGCTTTGCCTGTTGCAGCATTAAGAACTTCTGGAAAGCGAGTTAGTGGCTTTATTATTTTTTCTGTCACTGCTCTTGTGCCTTTTTGTGCCTTTATTTTTTTGTTCCTAAGCAAAGGGAAGGGTGAGCCAGCCCGTTCCAGCAATGCCACAGCCACCAGCTGTTGCAGTCTTCCCATTCAGGCAAGCTGAGTGCAGCAGCCCCCCATTTGAGAGCAGGAAAATTAAGCACAAAACCCCGAGCTTTTGTCTCTTCTCCTTGACACCAGGACTGGCAGCTTCTCTCCACCAACACAACATCACTGCAGTTTTCCTTACACACAGTCTGGAGCGCTCAATCCCTCCCCACCTGCACTCCTCGCTGCATTTAATGAGTAGTTCCACTCATACCATGGAAGATGTGTGGTTTCCTACACATTTTAAACCTTAAATGATGCAAGCTCCATCTGGAGCTCCCTCTTTCCTTGAATCTTGCATACAACCAATGCTCATGTGAATTCTTAGGTGTCTCATACAAGAGCTGAGCTTGTTCTGTCATTATTTCAAGTGACTAAAGAGGTCTCTTGACCTCTGCCTGCTTGTTTTCATGGAATTATAGGAATTTAACACCCAGCCCTCTGTAAAACCTGACTGAAACCAGGCAGTTAATTCACAGAAGTCAGGAGGAATGGTGAAGGGAAAAGGGACATTGTGGAGGAAGAGAGAGATGACCTGCACCTTGATTCTATGAATTCACAGAGAAGGTGGGAATGACTTCTAGGCAAGTGAGCTGCAGAAATAAGGTGGCTAAACTGCATGGAAAACCTGGCCAAAAATCCTTAGAATCATGAGATCCCAGAATGGTTTGGGTTGGAAGGGACCTTTGAAGGTCATTTAGTCCAATAACCCTAAAATGAGCAGGAACACCTTTCACTAGACCAGGTTGCTCCAAGCCCTGTCCAAGTTGACTGTGAATGTTTCCAGGTCTGGGGCAGCCACAGCTTCTCCAGGCAACTTGTACCAGGGCCTTACCCCCCTCACAGGGAAGAATTCCTACCCCACATCCCACCTAACCCTGCCCTCTGGCAGCACAAAGCCCCCTTGATCCATCAGACAAGGGAAATGCTCTCCCAGAGAGCAGCCCTGGGAAGGAGCAGGCTCCAAGGAGGAGAACTGCAGGAGGCAGGAAAGGGAAGGAGCTCTCCAGCCACTGCAAAAACCACACCAGCCAACCCTTCCCTCTCCTCTCCACGCTGCCTGAGCCATCTCTGAGCGAGAAGGGTTATTTATGGGGACACGAGGAAGGAGAGGCAGCTGAAGAGCATTTCTCATTTCCCTCCATTACTGCAACAACCCCACTTGAAATCCAACTTTATTTCTTCCTTCCCAAGCCAGGAAAAACTAAATAACTAAATACCACAACCAAAGTCAGCCTTCCATCCTCGTTATCCCCAATTTTGCCAGAGGTTAGCAGGGTGGTTTCAGATTCGCAGCAGGAGAAACAAGCAGCAGTTGGCACCACAAGGAGAAAAGATTAGAGCATTTACCAACGGGCTTGTCCCCTCACCTCTCCCAAAAGGAGCCCCCAGTGCTGCTTTTCCAAGGAAACGCTTTTCCAGGGTACAGCTGTGACATCTGAGTTTGCCATCTGCTCCATCTCCCTCGGATTTATCCCTGTGTCCTGCCTCTCTCCACAGGTGTCTGCAGGAATTACTCCTCCCCAACTGTATCTTTGTTCACAAGGTATATAAATGTGTATATTCATATGAAAATCAAAATACCTTCATATAGATATATTTAACATATAAATATCTGCATATATATATATATAGGGGGTTGGAACTATATTATCTTTAAGGTCCCTTCCAACCCCAGCCTTTTTGTGATACACACAAATTTGTTCTCTGTATGTCACAACAGTCAACATGTGCAGAATGAATTGTGCTTGGGGGATGGTTTTTTATAACACTCCAAATTCCCACCCCTATATTCATTTTGATACTGGTCTCCTGCTTTCCCGCTGAACCCAACCCCAAACACACCATCCAGACTCTGTTTTGGGGGAAAACGACGAGGAAAACAGGAAATTAAGCTGAGAAGTGCTGATGGTGCTGCCTGATGGGAGGATAAAGCGGCTGCACTCTGGAATAACCACCAAAGCTCAGCTCAGAGATGCTCAGCCCATGTCCTGCAGCTCTGCACCTGCTTGTGCTGACAAATAACTGCCCGGCGTGCAAAGCTGTCCGGGATTATGGAAAAAAAAAATCCCGGAAAGTTGCCTGGATTTGGTCGACTGGTGTGAAAACTTGCACTGGTGCAGCAATTTCCATCACAGGGAGGTGGTGAGCTCGGGTAATATTCTCATTTTACACTGGCACAAGCCCTGCTCTGACACATTCATCCCTGTTGTGCTGCCAGTGCTGCCTGTTCCCCTGGCAGGCTGTGGGAGCGGTGAAGCGATCCTAGCAAAAGTCTGACACCAGGAGAGTTTTGTGTGAACAGCATATCCCAGCAAATCTGCAGGATAGAGAACATCTGAAAACCAGGTTAAGGGATAAATACTGACAAGGCCTGACTGGAGAAGAGAGTGTTCCTTCAAACACCTGCCTAAACTGGAGGATTGTTACGGTTTTCACTCGAAACGCCGCTGAACCAGGCGACTGAGCCACATGGAAGAGCAGGAGAAGGATGTGATTCCCAAGCTGGAGGACTCATGAGAACATTGCCAGGGTTTTAAACAGTGCTTTCAACCTGCCCCTGAGTGTGGGGGGCTTCCACCTGAATTTGGGGGAGCTGGCAGGGCAGGGTTTGCAGGAAGCATCCTTCAAGGAGTCCTTGGCATTAACACACTACCAAGAAGCACATGCAAGGAAGGGAGAGAATACAGCACTTTGCTTCTGATCATCCCCGTTTTGAAGGGTTTTCTTGGCCTTTGTCGCCAGCAGATTTGGCAAGAGGCTTCCCAAGCACTGAGCTGGCAGTTGTAGGGAAGAGGGTGGCTTTATCCAAGACATAAAAATCCAGGGAGATGGCTTTGAACTAAAGCTGGTGGGGGAAAAAGACAAAAAGGAAATATCCCTGTGGGCACAGCAGCTGCTTTGGAGGCAGCAGGGAAAATTTGTGGAGAGAAGGATGAGCCCAGAGAAGAGCTTTTCCCAGTCTGCAGGATCAAAATGTGGAAGGAGGAGACCTGAGGAGGATAAGCTCTTTTTTTTTCCCCCTCTGATTCCTTAAAGAAAAGGAAGTTTTGACACCCCCCCCCTCCTCTCCTCTGCTCTCAGGGGAACAGGGAAGGAGGACGAGATGCTCACAGCCTGCAGCCTGGCCGGTGGGACGGGAAATTGCTCTGCTCCTGCTGGGATCTGCAGCCCCAGCCACTGTGGGGAGTGATGGATGAAAGGGAGGGAGAGGAGGAGGAAGCTGCATCTTACAGCTCTGCAGCAGCAAATGGCCTCAGCGATTAGAACTGAGTGGGCAGCTGTGGATCACTCTGGATTTTCTGCCTGTTTCATCACTAGCAGTGACTCAGGAATATTCTTCATCGCCCTCAAGCGAGGATATGATCATTTTCTGCCACTTGAGATGAAGCTAATTTTACACCAGCTTAGAGAGAGAGAGAGATGTCATGTGCTGATTTCTCCAGTGCCTGCATCACACACCGCTGCAGCACGGCCAGGCTACTGGGGCTGACTGCTGGGAGTGAAACCACCCCAGACTGGGAGAGAAAAACCAGGGAAAGGGTGTTTGGAGCTGCAAGAGTCCCTGAAAGATGAGAGGAGAAAAGCAGCACAAGATCAAGAGTTCCCAGCAAGGAGAAAAGGACCAGCATCCCTTCTCAAGTCGGTTCATACAATCACAGACTGGTTTGGGTTGGAAGGGACTTAAAGCTCATCTCATTCCACCCCCCTGCCATGGGCAGGGACACCTTCCACTATCCCAGGTTGCTCCAAACCCTGTCCAACCTTGTCTTGGACACTTCCATGGATGGGGCAGCCACAGCTTCTCTGGGCAATCTGTTCCAGTCCTGTTCATTAGGAGGAGAAGCATCCAGACTGCGTGAAGATGTGGAACATGTTCCTAACAGGACAAGTGTGCTGAGCAAGACTGATGGTCAGAGGGCAGATCTAAAGGGCAAATCTCACCACTCAACCCACCAGTTCCTGAGACACTAAATTTACTGAAACCAAAGCCTGATGAGCAAGGAGCCCATTCTTCACAGAATCCCAGAACGGTTTGGGTTGGAAGTGACCTTAAAGCTCCTCTCGTTCCACCCCTGCCATCGCCAGGGACACCTTCCACCAGCCCAGGTTGCTCAAAATGAAAAGCACTCGCGGTGCCAGTGCCAAATTGCTCCCTTGGCACATCAAATGCTGGGTCTGGCTGAGCTCCCCACCTCATCCTCTCTGTGCTTCCCACAGAGCTGGGATGAGATGGCAGCAGAACCGGTGCCGCCACCAGCACTGCAGCTGGACCGCCCGGGCTCCTGGCTGGGAACCCACCAGCCCTGCAGCCACGCTCAGATGGGTTTTTCTTGCTCACTGCCCAGGCCCTTGATTTATTTGTGAGCTGCAAAAGCTGCCTTCACACCAGGCCCTGGCACGGCCCTGCCGGGCTCCCTGCGCGACGCCGCGGTCTCGCGGCCACCGCCCGGCCTGTGATTCCTTGACAGCCCTGGCTTTGGGAGCTAACTGGCAGTGGGAGCTGCATTTGCAGGGGAATCGGAGCGGTACTGCCAGCTTTTAGTGACAAAGGGAGTGTTTATAACAGGCGCGGTGACAGCTGTCCGAGTGCCACATTTATTTACAAAACGTTAGTTAAATTACTGACAGTTGGCGCCGCAAAGGGAAGCTGAGAGGAAGAGTTGACATCTCCCCATCGTGCTCATCCGGCAGCCCCGTGGTGCCTCTCTGCAGGATTTCAGCCTCCCTTTCCACTGTGGGTGGCAAAGACCTTGTGCTCAAGGCATCACCTGCACCTACTCTCCTTTCCTGGCCACCAAACCTACAAGGGAATCATCCTGCAACTCCCACCAACCCCAGAGGGCCGATCCCCTCAAGGTGGGTGAAGTCCTTCCAAGTGATGCTCTGCCACCAAGCCTTCAATCTTTTCTAGAAGGACCAAGAGGATGTTTATCACTCTCTGATCTCTTCAGCCCTCACCTGAACAACTTCAGTAGTTTAGATTACTTTGGGCAGTGCCACTTGAATAAATAGAGGTCACCAAGATGGCCAAAAATGTCTCGTGTGCTGTTTTCAGACTCACAGAGGTGTCTGAGGTGAGGGCGCCGTGTCTGCTAAACAATGTCAACAGTCTGCACGCTGCTGGCTTGGAACCAGCAAGGAAATTGCAGCTGCCACCCTCCAGGAGACAAGGACAACCAGAGAAATTTAGGAGCCCCGCTGACACGCACCAGTGACAGCGTCTCCCTCAACCAACCACCTCCATGACGAAGCAATAACAACCCAAGATGGGATTTTGACCCTCTGACCACAGAATTGTTCAGGTTGGACAAGGCCTCCAAGGTCATCGAGTCCAACCATTCCCCCAGCACTGCCAAGGTGTTCCCAGGGGTGACATCTACGTGTCTTTTAGACCCCTCCAGACATGGTGACTCCACCACTGCCCTGGGCAGCTGTGCCAGGGCTTGAAAACCCTTCTGGTGTAGAAATGTTTATTAATACCCAGCCTAAACCTCCTCTGGTGCAACCTGAGGCCATTTCCTCTTGTTCTATCACTTGCTACTTGAGAGAAGAGACCGACCCCCATGTCCTACCCTGCCAAAGACTGAGAGAGAGGGAAGAGGGTTTAATTCCACAAGTACACAAGTCAAGACCAACAGACCCCTTTGTCTCCTCGTGTTTGCAGAGGACTCAATCACATCACTTACACACACACCCCCCATCAGGGCACCTCCAAACTGCTCCCTCCCAAAGCTGCCACGTTTTGCCCTGACTCCCACACTGTGCAAGTTTGCTGAGCAAACAGGGTCACAACGTGCCTTGGCCAGCTGGAAATTTGGCCTTGGAAAACATCATTCCGTTTAAACTTTGTCTGATTCAAAGCAGAACAGCTCCTCTGAGTAGTAGAAAGCAATAGGAGGGATGAGGTATGATGGATAAATTGACCCCAAAACGTAAAGCAGTTCAGAGGTGAGCGGAGAAAGATTTATTTTCAGCTAAATAGAAACTCGGTGTGTCCAGAAATCCTTCCCTTTGAGACTGAATGAAATCAAAATCTCACTGCTTCCTAAAAGACACTTTTAAACCCAAAATCTTGCTTTAGCTTAGTCAGGGAACTTCCTGTAACATTTGACAAGATACCTCATTGAACTCAAACTCTGATAGAAGGGAAGAAATACTGTTTTTCTAAGCAAACCCAAACCTGCCCCTTTCCCAACAAGAGAATTCTAAGCCAAATCCATTCCAGTCTAAGTACACAAGTAAAAAATGGATTCTTTAATAAAAATACCTGGGTTTGAAATAAAAAAAAAATATATATTTTCTTATGTAACAAATTACACAAGTCTGAAATTTTTGAACAGAAGTAGAAGCAGGTGCTCTCCCAGCTCCTGCTGAATTGCAATGGAAGAAAAGGGGCTTGGAAAATATTTCCCTGAATTTCCACCCTTCCTTTGAGCTCATCAAGAGCTTTCTACTGGACTTGAAGCGAGGAAAAGGGATGCAAGATGATCAAGGTTATCCTTATTTTTTTAAGGTTATTTTAAGGAATAAAGTCCTACACATAGAATTGACTGAATTTGGAGGACTTAGAGGTAAGAGCACAAACATGCCTTGAAATATCAGTGCTGTGCCTGTCTGTAGGTACAAAGTATCCTGAGATTTGGAAGTGGCTCTGAGCCTGGAGCTGCCCTGCTCTCCTTTCATACCTTTGAGAATTTGCCTTTCTCAACAGCTTCCTCTCACGCTTCTTATTAGGGATGTGTAAAAACCATGAGGCTGAAAAACACGCTGGTTTTGCTGAACTGAGGATGTGAAGCTGGGAAAATAATGATCCCACCACGAAAAAAAAAAGAGAAGAGGGGAAAAAAAAAAAAAAAAGACTCAAAAATCCCAAGTAATGAATGTTTGGATCATGGCCGGGGCTCTGCATGTGTCTGATAAAACAGACACAGGTGTCAGAGCCATTTATGGTTGCAGGCACAGAGCCGGTCAAAATCTCCCATCTCTGGGAAAAAAACCCTGTGATATTTCACCAGCTGCTCCTGTTGGAAGGTGGTTTTATCCCTTATTTACTTTGTCCTCATTGACATGCAGAGCTGGACTCGCTCGTCTCCTGTTTGACCCTTGGTGTCCTTTCCCATCCCTCACTCTCCCCAAAGGTGTCCCCACCTCCAGACCAGCCCCAGCTTTCCAGACCTTGTCTGCCACTGGTTTTCCCAGGGGGAAACCCAGCTGCAAAGTCAAGTTTGCCTTCAGCTTTTCCATACCCACCCATCTGCCTCCTCACTTTGCATATAAACTAAGGACTGTTTCTCAGCGTGGCTGAGGTGGTGACAGCCAACACTGCTCCCCCCCAGCTGAAGAATCCTTATTTTAACCATGATTTTTAATATGCTCATGATTAAGACGCTGTTGGCGGTTCAGCAGACGCTGCAGCACCAAAACAGCCAAGCCCAACTCTCAGACTTGGCTCCTTCACAGCTTTGCACCTCCGAAAACTAAACCCAGGGAGAGCAGAAGGTATTTCCCATTTGCTTTGCAAAGGTGCCGCATGCAACAACGAGCAAACCCCTAGGAGAAGGAATTCCACATTGCTATTCCACACACAACCCCTTCACAGTTTGTATATTGTAACAAGGCTGAAATGCTGCCTTCCAACCCGATCCACAGTCCATTACAGTTGGGATAAAGACTTGTGGTGACATTAATGAGCACTGGATCAGCCCCTTTGCCGGTATAAATCTCCATCGCATCGGTGGGATTGCATTTTCCCCATTTGCCTGTTTGTTTGGCTCTGGATTCTCATTACAATTTCTATTAGCCCAGGCTCCCACTGATGCAGTCATAGATTAGTTCCTTCCTGACTTTTTCCTCTTCCCTCCTGAAGAAAAATAAGGGTGTCTGAGCTCAGAGTGGCAGGTTTGGTGGGTCTGGGGAGATGAAAAACAACTCTGTTTGATTAAGAGAAGGAGTTTTCCAACAACATAAATTGGAGTAACTCCAGGCAAGCCAACAGAAGTGACAGTGACTTGGGCAGGTTGATGACCCACATCCCCAGCCCACCTCTGGCTGACACCCACATGGAGCTGCCAGTTCATGGCGTGCAGTGCCAGCAGCGCTGTGCTTGTGCCCTAAGAGACTCTGCCAGGGTGGCACAGGGACAGCACATCAGGATGGTCAAGGACTAGAGAGGAGCCCAGGTGCCATCTCTTGGCCTGGCACCCACAAGTGCTTAGATTAGTTCATGGTTATGGTGAGGCAGCTTCTGAGCAGAGTTTGGGGCTGTGAGCAGCCCCACAGCAGCATCGCTTTCGCTGATCCCAATATCCCTGATTTTGCTTCAGCCCCTACCTAATCACTACCAGCTCTGCAGTACCCCAGCCTTACACCACATACCCCTGACATGACAATTCCCTGGCACATCCAACTGAAAAATGCTCCCAGCAGCCTCTTCAAACCCCAAGCAAGGGCAGGACACGGGTGGACACCTCTGGTGCCCTGCAGGAGGACACTCTTAGCATTTTCCTTCCAGAGGGATGCATCCTGCCACAAAAAGACTGCAACGCAAGCAGATGACTCACAGAGCCAGAGAAAGGAAGTGTTGCAATTGCCATACACGAATCAAGACATTTATAGGACCTGGGAGGGCACCACACGTCACACGAGGAGTCGACAGCAGGGCTAAGAACTGAACATCTATTTCCTAACCCTGCCTGAACAATTAGAAACACCAGCCCAGCAAACCACCACTGGTCAGTTGTCACCTGTGAGGCTGCTGACCTCCCCTCCTCCTCACCCCTCCCCGTCCCAGAGGAGCAGGGTACAAATCTGTTTGACTTAAATCTAGCACGAGCTGATAGACCAGAGATGTTCAACCCAGGATGGAGATGACAGCTCCAGAAAAGCGTGTTTGTCCCCTAGGAGACCCCAGCCCAGACAGCTCCAGTGAACCAGAGGCAGCAGCTCTACCAGGAGAGCTATAAAGGGAAACCCTCCTTTGGCACAGCAATCAGGAGCTTGTCTCATCTCAGATGGAAATTGCACTCAGGAAGAAAAAAAAAGAATAATCCATGCATATGGCAATTTTTTTTCCCCCCACTTTAAGCTGATTCCATCTCTGAGATGGGAGAGAGGTGGCAGAGATTTGCTGACATGTCACTTTAGTAATAAACTCCTCTTTCAAAAACATGCCATCGCCAGCAAAGCAACCGGCTCGTGAGACACAAACCGCCGCGAGCGTCGCACGTGGGGCTCCTGCAGCCCCTCCAAGGGAGCATCCCCGGGAATGTGGGAGGAAAACCCTGACCAGAAAGGAGGACCCAGCAGCAATGGGAAGAAGAGAGGGGCAAGGGTGAAGTGGCACCGTGCACCATAAGGGTACAGACGCAGGAGAACTTGCTCTGCCCCTTCTTCAGCTTAACACAGGAGGAGTCACCACAGCCCCAAATTTATTCCCTCACCCTCAGGACAAAAAGGAGAGGTTTGGAGGAGAAGGGCAAGTGTGCTGGATACTGAAGGAGTTAGGGGAATAAACTTTGGTTGTTAAGACATGAATCTGCAGCTTAGCTCCATCCTCACAGGACTGCTGGGTGCTGCTCCCAGCCCAGCCCAAGCACCCCAAATCCCCTCACTGCTCAGGAACTGAGGAAAGCAAAGGTTTTACACCCTGGGCCTCTGCAGCCTGCAGGCCTGAGCTATATCCCCCCAGTGTGGACTTGGGAAGTAGGCAGGGAAGTGGGAAGCAAGCAGTGAAGCAACCAGGAGTTTCAGGGTCTGAAATAAGTAACTGTACTAGGATGGAAACCACCAGGTGCTGGGCTTGGACACCATCGGAGTGGGATGACTATTTCCTGGGAGCAGCATGTCACAGGACTCAGCTCTGGGGAGGGATATGAGCACTGACCCAGCAATAAGGAATCTGGTGGTTGTGCAAGGATAGGGGAGTTGGCCAGGGAGGGCAGGAGATGGGAATACAAAACTTGGGAGTGTTCTCTGGGGCGCTGGTGGGTGGGACAGGGTGCACCAGCAACACTCCCTTGTGGGGTTATTGCAGCTTAAAGTGGGAGTGGGAGCCTGGAGCAAAACGGACACAGAGCTGTGCAGCCACCAAAGGAGGTTTAGCAATCAGGGTTGGACCCTCTCATGAACAACCTCTGCCCTGTCTGGCTTTTCTTACTCACTCCAGGAGCCCACTCCTGCAGTGGGCAGTGCCCTGTGAGCCCCCAGTAACTCAGCCCTGAGGCTACAGGGGTGGCAAGCACGGCTTTCCCTGGGACAGAGAGCCTGGAGTGGGTTTCCCTGACTCCCAGCAGGATTTCTGCTCTCATCGACTGCAAACCACAAAAGCAGCTGCCCAAAACCTCAGCAGAGAATCACCCTCACTCAAGGCCTGGCAGGAACAACACTGCATCAGCATGAGGGGAGACACAGGGGCTCTCCCAGGACCTGGGACACTTTTCCATTGGAGACCATCCATATTTTTCATATTACACAATAAAAAAACACAAAAAAGGCAAACTCCAGTGAACAAAGGGGGAAAGATGGGGCTGCAAAGAGTAAGAGAAAACAGACCCATCTCTGAAAAATACTCTTTTCTGCTTAGCAAACAAGCACTTTCTGTTTGCACCCATCAAACAAACATGCTTGATTTTGTTTTGTTTCACAGCCAAGTTATCACGTCTCGAAAATTATTTCAAGCACACAACAGGGGCCAAATAAATTTGCAAAGCAGGCTTAGGTAAACCATGGCAGTGCTCAGTGGTGAAGCACGCAGCCCTTTTCAAAGCCTGAGTGGAAACCACAGGAAACATCAGGGTTAAAAAAAGCTTTGCCTCATGTTTAACTCAGATTTGAATTTTAGTGTTGGAATCAAAGAGGGGAAATGAAGGCATCACATCAACCCTGCCAAGAAAGCCAGAGGAGATGTATAGGGGAGTCTGTGAAAGTGGCCCCCATCCTACAGCCAGATCTGTTCATATTCTGCCTGGGGCATGTGTGAATTCGGGGGGACACTGGTGAATTTGGGGGGCACCAGTGAATCTGGGAGGGCACCACTCAGGCGCCTGTGCTGCTGATGGGAACGTCAGAGCCTCGCCATGGAAAGTGCTGACTGATGCCAATTAAAGCGAAATCGTAATCAAGCCATTTGTTTTGGTGCCGAGAGAGCTTCTCCAAAGGTCTCAGCAGTGCCTGGACTCAGTTCAAGCACTGGAGGGAAGCTCGGGATGGGTCTCCTCCAGCGTGAACCCCTTGCTATTGGTGGGCAGATGCTGCCTGGCCATGGTGGGAAGGGATATGGAAGATCAGCCTCATCCTCACAACGTGGTCTTTTGAGATCCAGCAGGACAGACAGCTCCCACCTTCACTTGCACACAAGCCCTCGATGTAACCCCAGGGTCAGGGACCAACACACCCATCAGTAAAGACACTGAGCTGTTTGTCCCAAAACCTTTAAACCTTTTCCTTATTCCCGCAGGTTTTGCTGCGTCCAGGAGCAAATCCTACCCCTCTTATCCCAGATAGTAGCTTTAACCCGACATCTAAGCATGGATTTAAATTTAATACAGTGATCTAAAGTGCTGGTACCAAAGACACATCTGTACCCTGCAGCAGACACATCACGAGAAAGACAGAAACACCTGAACATCTCCAGTGACTCTGGTCCTAAACTGATTCCCTACAGCAGATTGCAGGGAGCAAAGCCTGTGGCATTTACCATGGAGAAGTCTCCTTGCAGCCCTCAATCCAGCTTCTTTTCCAGCACTGAATTCACTCTGCTGGGAGGGACAGAGCTGAAAAGAGCCTCTTGGCAGGGCACCACTGCTCGACAGCAGCTTGGGCTCCTCAGCACCTGCCACCCCGATAAAATAACCTACTTCCAACAGCCAAGCTCTCTCCCTTGGGAAAAGGGGGGAACAGGACTTTCCAAGTGCTTCAGAGAAGCAGCAACTTCTGCTGCTGAGTTTTCAGCTCTCTGTCCCTTTTGTCATCTGTGACAAAACAAGAAGGGACCTCTAGAAACATCTCTCTCCTTCCAAATTCTTGGCTGCAACTCCCCATCCTCCCACCTTGCATGGAAATGAGTGGGATCGGATTAGACCTGATTTTTTTTTTTCCCTTCCCTGACTGCCACCCGTGCAGGGCTGGGCAGGAGGTGGCCAGGAGCATCATTGGGGTCTGCTGAAGCCTTTGTAGCAGCATTGCTATTCTGCACAAGTTAACTCCTCCACAACAGATCGATGGGTGCGCCGGGCTGGGAGGGGAGCAGGCAGGAAGATTCATTCCTCCTTGATTTCCGCTGGTTTTCCCATGCTCGCCTTCTCCCAGCTCCTACCACAGCACAGCACGGCTGGGACCAAGCAGGGGATGCAGCAATACTCCACTGCATGCCAGGCTGACTGCTCCCACCTCAAACCAGCAGGAAAACACCCCAAAATTCCAAGGCAAAGCACACTCCTGCACCTCACTGTCACCAAAGCAGCGCCGAGCCGGCGGCAGCAGCAAGCCATTAATTTCCAAGAGCAAAGCCTGCTCCAGGGCAGAACAGCAGGAATATCATCTGCACAGTGGGAATGGCATCCGCACAGTCCGTGTATCCCAAGCCTGTCTCCTGGGCTTTGTATGGATGAGGCACCTGCCAAGGGACACAGACACCCCTTGCCACCAGACCAGCTTCGCAGCTCAACTGGGATGTGCCTATGGCAGCTCTGGAGCGATAACACACTGCTGCCCTCCCTCCCCAGAGCCACCTCCCAGACACAGGATTTGTTCCCTTTCCCACCAAACCTCCCAGTCAGAAGGCAAGAATCCCTCCTGCTGACTCACCCCAGCTTCCCTTTGTTCTCCACTGACACTGGGAGACCACCCGAGGCCAGGGCAGAGCACCTTGGTCCATGGTGCAGATTGAGACCCTCGATCTGTGCCTTAAATCTGTGCAGGCCCCCACCAGAGCCTCTTCCAGGAAGTTTGCAGAGCACCCACTCTGCTGCTGTCACCCCCAAATAGATATTTTGCTGCCCAGACCCCCAGTAACACAAACCTCTCCCCCTTTGATACTCCCATGGCAGCATCTGTAGGATTTTCAGCACTTGGGAGAACGAAGTGATTCAGGAAAGGAAAGGAGCTACTACTTTTTTAAACCGAGCTTAGCGAGGCAAATTCCTAAGCTTGACACTCCATCCTTCACCCTCAGCCACCAGTTTTCCAGCCCCTTTGCCCAGTCGTGCCACGACACAAGATCAGATCCAGAGGAATGGCCACAAGGCAGCTCCCTCCCTGCCGGGAACACACAAGGGCTGCGGGGAGGGGGGACGAGAGATTTGGCTGCAAACAACGGAGTTGCAGGAAAATTCCTGCTGAAATTCCTTCTGAGGCTTTTTTTTCCCCCCCCTGCCCTGGCTTGGCTCTGCTCCACCGGCTGGCGTGAAGCAGGAGTGCGGTGTCACCGCACACACCCAGCTGGCCCCGCAGATGTCGGTGTCACCTATGCATCGCTCCGGGGGAAGGAAGTCGCTCCCGAGCACGCCGGAGTTGCAAGCGCCGCTTCCCAGCGCTGCAATTAAAGCCTGCCTTTTGATTTTTAATGTCCCTATCAAACATCCTCTGGGATGACTGCGCCCATCTGCTGCGAGGACAGGGACGAGCGTCTGGGCATAAGATGTCCCAGAAGTTATGCTGATCAAAATTACGGATTCCTCGGCAGCCCCTGCGCCCCCCGGGTTGCTGCTGCAGGCGACAGGACCCCGGTGCGATGCCCGGCCCCATATCTCCCGCCTCCCCAAGGAGTTAGTGCTGCCGGGGAGCATCAACCCCCTCCTCTGGAGCAAGGCGGGTTTTAAGGAGCGGAGCATCCACCTGGCAGGAGCCAGCCCCATCCTTGCGCTTCCCTATCCCAGCAGGTCTGAACATGAGGAAAAGAAATAAAACCACACCGGGGGGGGTACAACAACTCCCCCTTTCCCCAGGCTGGGGTGGTCTGACACGCAGGAAGGCACCCCCAGTACTGCACCCCTGGATTTATCCACACAGCAGGATTTATCCACACCATACGCGTCCAAAGCGCCCGAGCCACGATACCGACGGTAGGAATTGAGCCCCTGCCTCGCACCGCCGTGGGGCAGAGGGCCAAAAGGGAATCACGCTCCCTCTGTTTTTCACCCCCCAGTAACTTTCTCGGAGACAACCGTGGGGGTCGAGCCCAAGCCCAGCCCGCTGGCGCTCCAACCTCTCGGCTCGCTGCTGTCCTGTGTCGCCAGCCGACACGACGCATCCCCCGTGGGGAAACTGAGTCACGTCCCCGAGGTCACCATGCAACCGAGACCCCCCCAAAAACCCCCCGAGGCCCCAGTCCAGCTGCTCCTACCTGAGCGTGGCGCTCTCCCCTTGCCGCACTGTCACGTTGTCCATGGCTTTGGGGAAGGTGGCATCTCCGCTGCGCACGGGCACTCCTGCGGGCACAAGGAAGAGCAGCCTGAGACAGAGGACGACCAGGCACCTCCAGGGCAGGGCTAAGCACCCACCGACCCCCATCCTGGGCAGCGGGGACTTTTCCAACAGGCAAAAAACACACCCGACAAGGCGAAAAGGNTGCGGCAGAGGTGGTGGGGGAGCCGGTTCTTCGGGCAGCAGTCCGAGGCTCACTTGGGCGAGGAGGCGCCGGGGGGGTCCGGCTGTACCCCACTCCCGCACGCTTGTCCCGAGGCGGGGGCAGTCCAAAAACCAGTAAAAACCCCAAAAAACACCCCCGAGGCGAGCTAGCAAAGGTGTCCAGGCGCAAGAAGGCACAGCGGGCAAAAGCCTCCGGGATGCCCTGCAGCTCTTCTCCTCCCGCCCCGCTGTCGGGGGGCTGATCCAGGCGGGACGCAGGATGCCGGGATGCAGGCAGGGGACGAGAGGACGGCGGGATGCAGAGCGCGGGGCTGTCAGGCTGCCGGAGCCCCCGGCTGGGCTCAGTG